>RBNI01001011.1:0-25145 GCA_003990745.1 Jimgerdemannia flammicorona | reverse complement strand
GTCCTTGGCGTTGGCGTCCGTCCTGGAATCGGCCAAGAGCACCTTTACAACCTCGACCTGCTTGTCGCGTGAAGCCCAGTGAAGTAGCGTTTTTTCATCGTTGTCCTTGGCGGTGGCGTCCACCTTGAAGTCGGCCAAAAGCACCTTTAGGACCTCAACGTGGCTCTCGCTTGAAGCCCAGTGAAGCGGCGTCCATCCGTCCTTGTCCTTGGCGTTGGCGTCCGTCTTGGAATCGGCCTTAATATAAAAGAAGTTACCCGTTCGTCATTAATAGGTGTTTTCGCCATTGTGTAGGTCGATCTTGACCTGTTACCAGAGGATCAAAGACGTACTCACGAAGTGATTGGGCATTGGAATTTCGTAGGCGGGAGTCTCGTCAGTGCGATCTCGTTAGTGGGAATCTCGCTGGTAGAACTCGGCCGTGATGCTAATCTTGAAGAGATCTCGGTCAAGTGTGTGAATCCGGGAGGTTTGCAGTATAGTTAATAAAGTAGCCATGATTTAGTAGTCTTTGTTATAGAATGTGGGCTTCGGCGTGACCACCAAGCCGCACAGACCAAGATAATTAAGGAGAGGAATCGTGTGCCAGTTAATTCTCCAATTTATGAGAAGTCTGGCTCGCAGTTTGACACTTGCCATATAATTTATTTTTTTGTGTACAGTATTCACTATTGATATCTAATAATACTGTTGATTTATCTTCCACCCTCTGCTTTTTTGACTTTGTGAACTGTGCCTGTCTTTTTGCACACTATTGTCTTGTCTTGCAACTATTAATTAAAATATATTTATAGTATTTCTCATCAAGTGTATCATTTTTCTTCCTCTTCTTTGATGGCCTGTCACCATAGGCATAGTCATCTATTGATTGGCTTGCTTGCCCCTGTACTCTAATAAATGTCTTTTGCATATATATATCTGTAGATTTTTTGAGCAATAGTAAGGTTTTGAGTTTATTATTTTTTTTAGGCTACTACTATAACTTCAAAGACTTACTAACCACTTATCTCCAACCCCTCCCACCAGTCTCTGCCAGAGATCACCCTACCTCCCACCCTCTACCCCCCCCAAAGGTCATAACTCCAGCTAGTCCTCAATAACTCTTCAGAAATCTCTCAAGATCTTGTACTCTCTTAGTCAATACTTAGGGGTCTATACTATACTCTTCTCCTGCCCAACATTAAGATATAACTCACACTCTAAAGTACTCTCTTCTACCAAATATCCTGACTGGTAATTCAGCATCATATTTCACCATAGTGGCCTTCACCATATCACCCAGAACTTGAGAGAAAGCCATCTTGCCACCTACTTGTACTAAGACTAGATGCTATTTCAGTCCCACTACTTACCAATCTCTACTCTCTGCCAAACCTCTGGCCACAAATTCCTCCCATGCTCTTGCAGATATTCTATGTCATCCTTTACATGAAATTTATCCACCAGTATATCTCCTAACAATAGGCAGTTCCATCTCTATATCTAGGATCCCTATTTCTCCTCCCCCTCATCACTTCTCTATCAGAGTCCAATATAATGAGCACCATCAACCACTTTCTATCAGAATCCTCTATAGTGCATCTTTCTACTCTCCTTGAGAGCTACCAGAGAGAGCAGATCACCAGTTGTGTCCTGAGGGGAATACTAAACCTCTTTTTTTTTTTTTTTTTTTTTTAATAGTCACTTGGACTCCATCCTTTATTAACCCATCTATCCCATAAAAGTACATTGATCCCAATTCCTAACTGATCCCCTGGGGGGGGCCCCCTCCTCCTACTCTTACCCAATGAAATTCCACTTTATCCAATACAATCCCCACCCTCCCGCCACTTTGCTCACAGATCCTAGTTACCAAACTGCACCACCTCTCCCCCAGAGGACTCCAACCAACCCACCATCCAGTCAGCAGATCCCCCAACAGCTCCTTCCACCATACCACCTTCTCCTGTAGTCCCATCTACCACTCTTCCTCAAATACAAAGAGCCAATGACCTGCCAGTCCTACCCACACTGCCAACACCCAACCTACAGTGAGCCAACTATCACCCACCCCCCCCACTAGCCGAGATTTCAAGTCATCCCAGCAGCCCCCCACACCAATCTGCCTCTGCTCCACACCCAGTCTATTCCCGATTACTATCTAAAAGTCCTCCAATACCTCACACTCTCCTAGCCAATGTTCTGGTGTCTACACCAGACCCCCAGCCTGCCCTACATTATAACACTCCTCACATTCAAAGTGGCCACCATCCACCAGATGCCCAGTATGGAAATTCAATATGACATTCCTCCACAGCACCTGCTACCATACCACCCAGTATTTAGGAGGAAGCCACTATTGCACCTCAGTACTCCAAGACCAGATACCTGCCCAGTCCCACTCCTCGCCGATCCCTGCTACCTGCCAGCCACTTGGCCAAAGATCTAGACCAAGACTCTGCTGACACTTCACTCCATCCCCAATATCAAATGTTTCAAATAGAGCACTCCCCAGGAGTAGTCTATCCCATCTCTACATATTGGGCCCCCATATCACCTCCCCCTCATTGCCCTGCCAACGCAGGTCAATTCTGTGTGCTCCCTCTACCACTCTCTACTAAAAGCCCTTGAATCGCAGCCACCAAGCATCATTCAGCCCCACCATAAAGAGCAGATCTCCAGAGGACCCTCGAGGGGAGGATCTCATCTCCCACACCTTTTGCAGCAGAGGCACCCAATCTCTGCCCCACAGTTCAGCAGCTCTCTTCAACCACCAGGCTCACAAGCAGTACAACTGCTTGGAGAAATCCACAAGGCCTAGACCCCCCCTGACCACCAGTATCACCAAAGTATCCCAACTGACCTGGGCCCTCCTCTCTGTCCAAATCCAATCTCTAGCCACTTTCGTCAGCCTCTTCACCACCCATGCTGGGAAGTCCAGGTGATAGGCCATGTACCACAGCTTGGGAAATCAATATACATTCAGTATTGTCACCTATCCTGCCAGAGAGATATGGTGGCCTCCCCAACCTCGAAGGGCCTCCCCCCATATGGTCACTCTGCTCTCCCACTACACTTGCAGCAGGACTGAGCCATATACAGAGAGGAAGATGCCCAGATACCACACCATCTCACCAGTAGAGACAATTGTTCCAATGACGTCCCCACCCACTAGCACATTCCCTAGCACCATTATCTCACACTTATTCCAGTTGAGCTTTACCCCAGAGTGAGCCTCATACCAATCTACTGTCTCCTTAAGCACCTCGACATCTGCCACAGACCCAAGTCTAACCACCATATCATCTGCAAAGGCCCCCACCTACACTATATCATATATAGAGAGTCCCACCACCTTTCAGTGAATCCGATCCATCAATGGCTCCAGTGAAAGGGCATAGAGAATAGGGGACAAAGGATCCCCCTGAGGAACTCCTCTTCCCAAGGAAAATGCCAGACCATGGTGTCCATTACACATCAATGCCGCCTGACTACTCTCCAGCAGACTCAACATAGAGGCCCAAAATCTCAGAGGAATACCAATTCAATCCAACATCTTGCCCAGCCAAACCCACCATACCCAGTCATATGCCTTCTCCTGGTCTAAGAAAGCCAACCTTCCATCGAGTCCACAGGCCCGAGCCCCTTCAATGATACCATGAACCCATGCAGTCCCATCTCTTATAAGCCTGCCCCCAACAAAGCCCCGCTGCTCCTCCCCCAGCACCCCTTGGGCAACTTTCTGCAGCCTAGCGACGATCACCTTAGTCACCATTTTCCTGTCCATATACAGAAGCATAATCAGCCTCCAATTCTTCCAGTCCTCCCTTCTCTCTTTATCTTTATACAATAAGGCCACCAGCCCAAGGTCTTACTCTCCAACCCACTCACCCCTCTGAATAACATGGTCACAGAGGGCAGTCATCTCACCCAAAACTCCAGGGACCTTCACCATCTTGTTCCAGAAGTCCCACAGCAATCCATCCTCCCCTAGTGATGTTCCAAGTTTAGTTACTGCAAGGACACTCTGAATCTCCTCTCCTTGCACCAGTAAGATCAAGTCACCCAAATCGGCTACTTGCGGCAGCCCCCACTCCTCTAGTGTATTGGCAATTGCTACCTCATCTGTACCCCCTTCTTCCTCACTCTACAAACCCTGCCATTGCTCCTTCAAAACTCCTAAGATTTGTTGTGTGCTATGCACTATGACCCCATTGACATCCAGGACCCCATCCCACCAATGCTGCACTCTCCTAGCATTGAGGAGTCTTGACAAGTACCTAGTAGGCTGCTCACCCTCCTCAAGCCCCTGCCACTATAGCCTGGCAGCCATACCTTGCATATGAGTCTCCTCCTCATCTCACAACACCTGTTGTAGTTCCACTATCTCCAATTTCACCCTCTCTGTCCTCCAGTCCTCTACTCCATCAGAAGTGAGCAGATCTGCCCAATCCAATTGCAGTTTCTACAGCCTATTGGAAGCACACCTTGTGTGCTCCCTCCTCCACCTCCCAGCCTCTCTACTGGCTCCTATCCAAAAGACCCTTGCAGCCTCTTTCAAATGTTTCCAATGGACATCCACAAACAAACCCTCATGCCTCCACACAACAACCTTTGCCTGAATGTCCTCTACCCATGAGTCCCACAACCCCTTCTTGGCCAGCAGAGAGGAGTTAAGGTGATAATGTCCAGGTCCATCTCTACTCCCCCCAAACTGCCCCTGCCCCAACAGTCCCCAGTGGTTAGACCATTGGCATCACTCTACCTCTAATGACTTCCAAACATCAGAACCCCAACACTCAGCTATCAGAATCCAGTCAATCCTGGTACCTAAGCCATTCACCCAATGTATATAGACCCTGGTATCGCCCCACCATGTTCTGCCCATATCCCCCAATGAGCTCAACCTCTTCACCTCCTCCCACACCCCCAGCCCTCCACTTCTCCCCCCTGCACTCCTCCCTCCATCAGTCCTGTCTAGATGCTGATCCTGAACCATATTAAAGTCCCCCCCCAAAACATCAACCCCTTCCTCCAAGAGAATACCCTCCTCCATCAGCTCCTCAATTCATGCAATTCTCTCACCCCTAACTGCAGGGCAGTAGCAAGAGCCAACTCTCACCAACTCCCACCCCTGCCTCTGCCAATCTCCCCAGACCAAGCAATCACTCCAGCTCCTGATACCTACCAAGTCCCCTCTACCCTTCCTCACCAGAATCGCCACTTTTCCAAACCAAGCAGCAGTCCCACCCCATTCCCTAGTCCACTCCACCCTATCATCCTCATTCTCACACCTCACATCCTATAGTAAAAAGAGGTCACCTCCAATCTCTTGAGCCAAGTAAAAATGTTCTTACACTATTCAGATCCCTGCAACCCATTCACATTCAAAGAGAAAATGGTAGTTATACTGTTCATAGGAATAATGTTAGATAATAATCCCATTCTCTACAAGTCCGCATTCCACTCCTCCTGCACCAAGTCCAATTCATGTTCAGCAGCCTGTTCCTTTTCCCCAGCTTCTTGTATCTCCAGCCCATCCAGAAGTTCTACCATTGCCCCATCTTCTCTCTCCTCAAAGTCCTCCCTATACTCCAGACAAGCCTCTCTCCAGAACTGCAAACCATGATGCTCCACCCAACAGTAGGCTGCCCTCTCACCTGCAACCACCGCCAGCTCTGTCTTCCTTACCTCATTGACCTCATAACTCTCCTCCTCTAGGGAGATTGTAAGAATCTCTCCCCTCAGCGCCTCCTCTACACCATCGCTATATAGAATCTGTTCCCAATGCTCCTCAGGCATTGCCCGCAGATCCACCTCTCCCAATGTATCTGCTGCAAGGTTATCCATCACCTTGCTCATCCACAGCAAATTCCCCACCTCCTTCCCTCCTGGGGTTGCCGGCCTTCCAGCATCCAACATCATGGTGTCCACACCTACACTGGCGGCCTCATCCCATCCCTCCTCAGGGACATCTGCCAGCTCATCCTCACCAGCTGCTACTACCTGGCCCCCTATTTCTACATCCGGGACCCCAAAGCACACTTGCTGGGCCCCCTTCATCACCACATCCTCTGTCATCCTTTTCTTCACTGCTGGGCCCCTCCTGATGAGAGGAGGGGGAGTAGCATCCAATTCCTGTTCCCAGACCTCAAACGTGCCATTGGCATAGGGGTCCTTGGCCAGTACCTTTCCAGCCTCTTCCTTGTCTGCCTCCACCTCTCCTCCTCCATTACCAGCCCAGACACTGGCATTGACACCCTCAGATACCTCAACTCCAACTGCCTTCATCTTCACCTCTGCTGTCATACTCGCCAGAAGCTCCCTCTGTCTCCTATGCCCCTGTGCCCACTCCCACTGCCCCTTATTCATGCGGATATGCTTCCCCTCTATAACCTCCAGATGTGTCGACTCCTCAAAGAGCTTCCAGGCCTTTGCCCTCCATTCCACTGTACCACTCAACTCCTCTAGTACCTCCAACAAATCCTCCTCCTCCTCTTTGCTCCCCTTCACCCTTGATACCCTACAGACGACAGCACCCCACATCAACACCGAGGGCCAGTTACTCACCTTTCCCATAGCCTCCCACCCTGCCAGCCTAATCCTGACATTCATATCACCTGTCCTGATCATTGTCCCCTCCCACACCCTGAATCTGATATCCACAACGTCACCATACTCGGCCACCACCTCCTTAACCCTCCTCCTAGTCTCAACCTTTGTCACTGTTGGTACCCCTTTGACTAGCAGTTGCATCACCCTGGGGTCCCACCTGAGGCATCTCACCATAGGGACTGCCACTTCACCAACTATGACACTAGTCTTCATTACCTCATCCAGTGGGCCCACCTCCTCAAAGCCCACCTCCACCCCCTCCAGCCCCTTCAGGAACTTCACTGAGGCTGCCCCAGCCACCTGCTGTGAGATAAGCCCCAGAACCATCTTGGCCATCACCACCAAGCCCTGGAAGCACAAGGTAGCCACAAACTCCGAAACTGACTTCTTGAGTAATGGTGTCACCACCAGTCCCATCACACCATCAGCCAGGTCCCTCTTTCGAATCAGTAGCCCCAGCCCCACTCCACCATCAGCTGTCACATCTCTTTTTTTTTCTTGATTCCCTGTCATGCCTCCATCAGCAGTCCTGCCCCCAGCCACAACACCTCCAGACCCTATGCTTACACCCCCAGCCTGGGGACCTCCCCCCCTCCCAAGACTCTCCTTGCCCTTCCCCACAGCAGCACCAGCCCTGTCACCAACTAGCCATCCACTCCCCTTCATCTTATCAGCAAAGCTCACAGGACCAGTCCACCCTCCCTTCCCACCAGACACCAACCCTCCTCTAGAACTCTCGCCACCCTTCAATCCTCCAAAGGCCCCTATCCCCAGGCCATAACCCCTCCCCACACTCTGCCAACCAAAGGCCCCAGGTCCACCTGATCCAGCACACCCATCAGAACTCTTGCTCAATGACATTTGTATAGTATCTTTTCTCTGAGTTGCATTGAAAACTGTTGCTTGAAGTTTGTATAACATGAATTGTGGCAGAGAAAGATAGAATACTAAACCTCTCATACCCTCTATATAAGAGACATCTACTCTTGACCTCATAATTTACTTACTCACCTCAGCCACCATACTCTCAAGTAGTGTAAGTACTTAGTGAAGTCCACCAGGCCCAGTCCTCCTCTGTCTACTGACAGTGTCAATATCTCCCAGCCAATCTGACTCTACTATTCTACTCAGATCCATGACCTGGCTATCTTCAATAGTCTCTTGACCACCCATACTGAGAAGTCTAAGTAATATCTCAAATACTACAGCTTAGATAGTCAGTATATATTCAGCACTAATACTCTTCTAACCAGAGAGATAATGGCTATCTCATCTTAAGAAAACATCTCTCTACTTAAGTAACTACTACTCCTACCAACTATGTGATAATAGAGAATTATATATTGAAAAATAAATCCCCAGATAGTGGACTGCTTTATCAGCTAGAACTACTATTCCAATCATATCTCTGTCTACTATTCCTCTATCTAGGACCAGAGTCTCACACTTATACTAGTATCTGAGTACTCCTTATATCATTCAACTATACTTCTCAATACTACCACATCCTCTACAGAGCCCAGCCTGACTACCATATTGTTAGCAAAGACCCCATCTTTCAGTTTACTCTCAGAATATTCAACCCCCCACTCTATACTATATCCTATCCAATAAGGGCTCCAATGAGAGGGCATAAAGGATTAGCAACAGTAGATCTTCTTATAGTACTCTTCTGCCTAGGGAGAAGAACCCCCCCCCCTATGTCCATTTACCATAATAGCTGCCTGACTCTCCTCTAATAGATGAATTAATAATCTTCTAAACCCTAGAGAGACCCCTATTCACTTCAATATCTCCTTCAGCCATATATACCAAACTCTATTATAAGCCTTCTCTTGATCCAGAAAAACTAGTCAACCATTGGCCCTAGCTATACAAGTGTCCTCAATGATATCATGTACCCATGCTATCCCATCTCAGATCAAATAACCTCTGACAAAGCCCCACTACTTGGTCCCTAATACCTACAGAGCCACTCCTTGCAATCTGGTCACCAAAATCTTCATCACAACTTATAATCTATATCCAGAAGTATGATCAGCCTTCAGTTATTCCAATCCTCTCTCTTTTTTTTATTCTTATACAATAGAGCTATAAGTTCTATCACTGTCTCCCAATCTAGGTCCCTGGGCTAATGACCTCATCATATATCTACACTATCTCCTCTAGCATAACTTCAATACTAGCCATCCTTTTCCAAAAATTCCAAGACAAATCATTTTCTTCTGGGGCTGTCTCTATCTCATTATTGCCAAAATCCAACAGATTTTCTCTCTCTATATAAGGACTCTAAGTTTGCCCAGACCTACAGCTGGAACTGAGTACTAATTCTCTAGCTGCTGTTCAATGACTAAAGCATCTTCACCACCCTCCTTCTCACTTCACAACTGCTTCCAGTGAGACTGCAGTAGGCTCAAGATCTCTGGTATCCCAGATACCATATCTCCTACCTTATCCAATACTTCCTCTCACTGCTGCCTCATCCTCTTTACCTGAAGCAGCCTTGACAGAAACTTTGTAGGTCACTCCCCCTCCTTCAGACCCTATTACTGTAGCTATGCTACCAATCTCTTCATCTGCAGTTCCTCCTTCTATTGAAGCAGCCTCTTCAGTTCTTTCACCTCTTGCTAGATCTGATGAGTCCTCCAATCTCCTTCCTCACAGTCAATCAAAGATCCAGCCTATCTCTCCAGAAGTCTCTCCAACCTCTGTAAAGCCCACCTAACTTGACTCCTTCTCTGGACTTCCCTCTCTCTCTCTCAGTCTTGCTTTAGTACTACTGAGTATCAGATTTCAACTGCTATCAATGATCCCTAATCTCCAACCCCTGTGCCCTCCTGTTAATAATCCTACTACTAATATCTACAATCCATTCATCTCATAAGATGTAATTCCCCAGCAGTAAGGTATTTAGGTACTAATGTCCAGACCCTTCCCCACTACCCCCATATCTCCCACTACTCAGCAAACTCCAGTAATCAGACCAAGGGCACTAGACTGTCTTGATCTCTCTCTAGACATCTATATCTCATCACTCAGCAGTCAATATCCAGTTAATCCTTGACCCCAACCCTACTACCTAGTAAGTATAGACCCAATAATCTCCCTATCTAAGTTGTCCTATATCTATCAAAGAACTCAATCTCTCAATCTCCTCTCAATCTTCCATCTCTCTACTCTTACCTACTATCTCCCTTCCTCTATCAGTCCTGTCCATCAGTCCATTATATATCATATTAAAGTCACTCCCTAGACAATCAATCTCTGTATCTATCAAAATACTCTCTTCTTACAGATCTCTTATCTAATTCACACATTCCCTCCTCTCTGCCAGGCAGTAACATGATCCAATAGTCAAGAGACTCCAGCCTGGTCTCCTCTATACTCTCCACACTAATATGCCCCCCTAATATCTAATATCTCCAATTACCCCCTCACTCTTCCTAATCAGAATGTCTACTCAACTCTGTCATACTACTATATCTCTTCATTTCCTCATCCAATCCTATAAGTCCAAGCTAGTATTATAGCCTACATTCTGCAATATGAACAAATCCACATTTAACCTTTTCAACTAGCTGGAGATATTCTGATATCTTGCTGTACTCCTTAAACCCATGATATTCAAAGAGAAGATTCTAGTTATACTATTTATATTGAAAAATATTTTAAGAGTAAGCACCCACCCTATAATTCTATGCTCACTATATCACTAGTAATATCCAGATTCCTCTCTATCTTAAGCTTATCTGTTGCCCCTGTTGAGCCTCCAATGCCTCTAAGATCTCCTGACAATCTACACCATCCACAGTCTCTATCTCTGTCTAGTACTCCTTGCACACTATCTGCCACTTTGTCAGCCTTTTCTTCAGGCCCCATATATATGTGTCCCAATCATTCACAATTATCAGAAGTGCTGCCTCTCTGCCATCATCTACTTGATATACCTCAGCCTCCAGCAAAGCCACTATTATCTTATCTCAGAGTTTCCTCAGTATCTCCTCACCACATAGGTTTTAATCCAGTATCTCTTGCTCAGTACTCAAAAGTTCTCTCCCCCCAGCTTCTCAGCTGCCACATTTTCTAGTATTTTCCACAGCCTTTTCTCCTCATCTACAGTCTCCTCCACTCTCTGGGCCACTCTCTTCCCCCCTCCACCTGTCCTCTTTCAACATTTCTTCTTGCTGACTTATTCCTATCCTCCTCCAGTATATTCTGCAGTTTATCCTCATCTGCAGCCCTACTGAGTACTCTATACTGAGGGTACTCCCCCTTGACCATCTCTTCATCCTCTACAACAACACTCAATCCTGAGCCACCTTTATCTCCTGGGGTCACCTCTGGAGCTACTCTCTTATTCTCTGTCCAGATACTCACTCTTGAATCAGTAGCTTCAGTAGTTATCCCCCCCTGCTGCCCCTCCTTCCAACTTCACCAATAGATTCTTCTGAATACACCTTCTCTATGTCCTCTCTCAGGCTGTCCAATCCAGTTACACCTTCTTAACATTCATGATCTCTACTACCATTTTGCCTCAAACTTCTTCCAGACTAGTCTCCTCCTTTCAATGGCTTCAGTCAGATCTTTCAATGCCTCTAGTACATAAGTCCTTTTCTTCCTCTTGCATCTCTTTTACTCTTGAGACCTTATACTCTACTAGTTTCCATTTGAGTATTGCTGACCAGTCTCTTGCTTTCTCCATATTCTCCTTACCTACTAGCCACACCCTAATATCCATATCTTCTATTCTGAACTTATACCTCTTAGACCTGAAACTCAATATCCATAGTATCCCCATACTTCTTAATGGCCTATACAATCAGCTCCCTAGCCATCTTCTTTGATACTGTAGAAATATCTATTACTGTCAACTATACTACTCAGGGGTCTCAGTATAAATACTTAGTTATGGAGATTACCACCCCCCCTACTACTACCCTCTTCTCCATCACTTCCAATAGTATATCCTTCTTCTCAAATCCTATCTCCATCTCTTCCAGACCCTTCAAAAATTTCACCAAGGCTGCTCTCTTCACCTCCTTGACCAGAAGCCCCAGAATCATCCTCACTATCACTACTAAGCCCTGGAAACATAACATAATAGTAAATTCTGATCTTGATTTCTTCAGTAATGATACCACCACCAGACCTATTATACCATACACCAGATCTCTGGGCCTCATGCTCACCCCCTGTCCAGATCTACTATCAACCATCATATCTGGATTTTTTTTCTGAATTGGCAGTCCTCTTACTATCAGTAGTCTCACTCTCTCCAGCCACTACTCCCCTAGCTCTACTGCTCTCACCATTAAGGGCTGCTCTCCCAGGCCCTACAGCCCTTGCCATCTCCTTGCCCTTTCTCAGTAATCCTCTAATCTAGTCAATAGATGACTCTCCTTTACCTTATCTACAAAGCTCATCCTCTTAGCCCACAATCTCTCAGTACTATCTTCTCTCCTTTTATATCCTCCAGCCAGCAAGTCTTACATACTTCCCCCCAAGCTATGATTCCTCTCCACATACTACTAATTGAATACACTAGAGCTACCCTGTCTAGTATATATCTCAGAATACTCATTGGTTGCTATATTGCTAGTATTTATTCTTCAAAAATAATGTCATGAGTATTGTTAGAAGTTTGTATAACCCAAATGTTACTGAAGATAGATAGATAATTTCTATCTTTAACAGTAAGAATTAAACTATATGGATTTACTATATAAAGAATCTCTTAAAAGAATATAGTCTGAAGAACTACTAGAAGCCACAGATACAAATAACAAGATATAATATTATGAAGAATTGCAAAGCACTAAGAGAGATTATATTCACTCTTTTAAATATATAAATAAAACTCATCATTAATGCTATAATGACAAATAAAGCTCTACAATTACTACTAACAGATATATATATTAAACAGATTCTACCTAAAAGTATAATGTTCAATTTCTGAATAAAGTTCAAGAAGAGTATCCAGAACTAGTTAACTATATTGATAATATGGTAAATCAAGTAAACTCTTTCTATGCCAGCAGACCTCATTAAGGATGAAGTCAAAGTTCTGGCCCTTATATATGACCTATCTGAGATATATAATATAGTTATTACTACTATAAAATAATCTGATAAGCTATTAGACTATAAGTATATTATTATGAGCCTTTTAAATAAGAAATCAAGGCTGAGTAGTAATGATAACAAAGATGATAAGAAAGCCTTCTATGGAGTATATAGATAAGGCAAAGATAAGCTAAATAAAGAATAAGGACAAAACCAGTAATATAATGATCAATGAGTCAAATTTAATAGTAAATGCTTTTATTATAATAAATATAGATAGTGCAAGCAAGACTACAACTGTAAGAAGAAAGAAAAAGGTGAGCAATATAGACAGATAAATATCATAGATATATATCAACTATAATAAAGATAGTAGAGGTAGTAGAGATCTATTCTTCACAGAAGTAGTAATTTATCTATATATAGAGAGAAATATAGGAGTAAATTCAGAAAACATTTTTATATTAATGAAAAATACTCTAACCACCAGTTCTACCAGTTTCAGTACCAGTACTAATGTAAGCTATACACTAAGTACTTAAAGAAGTCTGAGTTATAGATTCTGATATAATATAATATATACTAGTATACTATGAGTAGTTCCCTATATATAAGAAGTTTGAGCACCTAGTACCTATCAAATTGGGGGACAATAATGTTATTTATACTCAAGACAAGAGTAATATCAATATATACATATATAGAAATATTGACAAATCTTCAGACATCTTTATAGATATACTATACATATAAGATATAGGTGAGAACCTCTTTTTGATAGGCTGAATGATGGCTTGAGAAGATAAAGAAGTAAATATACACCCAAACAGTATGATAGTAATTTATATAAAGAATAATAAGAAGCTAATATATATATCAAAAAGGGGGAATATATATGTAATTAATAGTATACTAAGAGGTATATCATCTATATATTCTATAATAGTGACTGATATCTGGTATTTATGATATGAATGCTTAGAACATATCAGTAAGACAAGCTTAGAATAGATGATGAGAAGTAAATCTATATAAAGATTACTGAACTATATACTACTGAATTTCTACATTTGCAATAGATATATAGTAAACAAAACTTCTCAGTAACCTTTTTAGAAATAGATAAAGCAAGCAGCCAGTATTCTCAATATGATATATATGGATATCTGCAGCTATATGCAAATCTCAACATACTCTGGAAAGAGATACTTCATTATCTTGATTGATAATTATACTCACAAAGTCTATATATACTTCTTTATAATAAAGAATGAGATATTTAAAAAATTCCAAAAATTCAAAGCAACTATGGAGAATAAAATAAGATATAAGATATAGACTCTATGTTCAGATAATAGTATGAAATATATCAACAAAGCCTTCAGAGACTTCTTGAAGTAGTATAGTATCTAATACTCTATAACAGCTCCCTATATATCTGTGCAGAATAGTGTAGTAGAATACTTTAACTGAATGATAGTAGAGATGGCTTTAATGATAATAAATATGGCCAGCTTATCATACTTCTTCTTGGTTGAAGTAGTGAATACAGTGGCATATACCTAAAATTGTTATATTTCTCAAACTTAAAGCAAGGATTCCAGTAGATCTAACAGATCTGATAAACAATTTAGGAATAATAATAATCTTATCCCTAAAGAATTATAGAGTGGATCTAAGCCTGATATCTCACTTCTATGAATATTTGAAAGTGAGATTTATATTTTAGATAAGAGCAGTAATAGAGACAAATTCAAGCCTAAAATAGGTAAGTATATATTTCTTAAATATGATAGAGTAGTATATAGATTATAGAACCTATAGAAATATTATATTATCATCTCTTATAACATTCAATTCAAGGAGACCAAAGAGTAGAAAATTTGTATGGAAATTCCTATCTCTATATCTAAATTAATAGTACAGTTAGTAATATCTATGCTAACTTCAAAGATATTCCTAGTACCTATACTGGTACTAGTAAAATCCATATATATTCTAATGAGGTTATTAGAGCCAAGAATTACGAAAATTATAGATGAGGATTATGATGAGGATACCTCTCTGAAAGGTAAGAAAAAGTGCAAATCTAGATTACAAAATATAGTTAAAGTAGATTTAGGAGGTTATTGGGACTAATCTAAGATATCTCATTATAAACAATATTATGTAAACTATACCTATAAGTGTGCCTACATAGCAACAACTAGTGAGCTAGTGAACTATGATGAAGCCATATACTCAAATGATAGAAAGAGTGAAAAAAGATCATAAATAAGGAGTGCAGTTCACTCATCAAGAATAATATATGAGATCTAGTCTCTTTTCTAGTAAATTGATAAGCAATAGAATTCTGCTAGATATATAAAATAAAATATAAAAGTAATGATAATATAGATCAGTATAAGGCTTGATTTGTTTTGAAGGAGTATTCACAAGAATATGGTATAAACTACAATAAGACCTTCTCTTCAGTATTTAAACTTACTTTACTTAGAATACTTCATATGATCAGAGCTAAATATAACTATGAAATCTATTAAATAGATGTTAAGATAGTCTTCTTGAATGACAACATAGATAGAGAGCTATATGTTCATCAACTACAAAGATATGAACTATATGATAATAAGCAAAAGAAGCTCATATGTAAATTATATTAATGGCTCTATGGCACTAAACAAGTAGAAAGACTCTAAAACTGAAAAATTAACAAATATCTCTTAGATAACAGATTTAAGCATTATGAAGCTGATTCATATATATACATCTGATATACATTCTCAGAAATAGTATACTTAAGAATTTGGATTGATGATATCATTCTGGTTGGAACAGAAAGTGAGATTAATGATATAAAGGTGATACTATATCAGAAATTTAAGATGATAGATTTTCTTATCTTCTTGAAATATCAATTACATATAACAGATGTAAACATGCTATATATCTATTGAAAGTTACATATATTTGGACTATACTTGAATAGTTTGACATAAGTAAATATAAATCTATTATAATGTGCCCGGCTCAATGGAGGCAAATTACAAGGTTGGGGGTTGATGTAGTTTAGCTTGAGCCCCCAGTTACTTTGTCAAAAAGCAACAAAATGTTCTAAGATTCCTGGTATCCTTATTGGTGTTTAGTAGTATAATGGTCAAAGCTGAATATCTGTGAGCGATTTCCTTATTGGGACAGGTTCTTGGGTGTAGCAGCGATTTGTGTAGTATAGACATTCTTTGTATAGTGCTGCAATCTCCTTATGCGTGACAGTCTGGCAATTTATCTTGGGTGGTGGGCGATCTCTGAATAGTACAGTGATCTCCTTGTGCATGACGGTCTGGCAATTTAGCAGTTTACCTTCTTGGGTGACGGGTGATCTCTGTGTAGTGCGACGATCTCCAAAAGTATGCAATTTCTGGTGGATAACTCCATTTGGTACAGATTCTCCTGTCGGTGGCTTTCTGAGAATAGCAGATAGCACAGATTCTTCTGAATCGGGCTCACTGGAAATGGATAAATAACTTGGATGGCGGATATTCAGATAACTCAGATAACTCGGATGTCGCGGATGTCGCAGATTCTTCCTGAATTGGCGGCTCTCTGGGAATGGTGGGTTTCTTGATTAATAACTCAGATCCTCTTCTCTTGGCAAAGTTATGTCAAAGACTGGCTTCATTTGCATGAACAAATCACTGTGAAGTTGCATCTAATAGACTGGCTTGAGCATGATATGGGTTTCCCTTGGAAATGGTGGCAAAGTCCTTCACTTGAACTTGGCAGCAAACTTGGATTCTTCAGGCTTAGTCTGGCAAGCATACCAAAATACAGCAGCTTATTCCTTAAGCAGTGGGTTTCTCTTCAAAAGGTGGTGAGTTCTTCTCTCAAACTTTGGCAGCAAATCTTCAGGCTTATCTGGCAAGTGAACCAAGGCTTTGTATCAGAAAGTAGACCAGAGTGGGAAAAGGGGACCAATGCCCAATCTTTAGAGGCTTCTTTGGTTTGTACTTCAATTTGGACTGAGGTTTATTCACTCTTGTCTCTGGGGTATTTTATACAAGTTGGTTGCTATCTGGTTGCTGTCTGGGTAATTATAGATTTACCAACTCTGATAATATTTGGGTGTGTCTACAGGACATGAGTGTGTCTGCAGAATATGAGTGTGTCTGCAGGACATGAGGGTGCCTGCCAGACATAGGTATATCCTCAGGATATAGATAAACAACCCTAATTCAGTATTCTGGTTAATTATAAGTATGATAGTTATGAGTAACTATGCTATGTTGGGAATTCACATCATCTGGCTATGTTATACTATTTGCTTATCACATTAGCCCCCACTAAAGAATAGTCTGCCTCAGACTATTCTTCAGTCATCATCTCAATAAGTATAAGCAGCTTCCATATTTATACCTGTTCTATCATCTTCATTATCTATACTATAGTCACTCCATTCTACAGACTCCTCTTCTTTCTTGGAGAATAGGGTTTCAACTTGGTGAATAATACTGAGATTGGTGGGTAGAGTCATTCTTTGGAGATTATTCAAGGAGAACTGGGCCTAGATCAGAGCTGAAGGGTTCTATTTATAGATTGTATATAGTCTTTCTGCAGCAGTAGTATGCCTTCTGTTTAGGCCAATAGTGTTGCAGACATAGGCCAGGTCTGAGAGAGGAAGATTCTGCAACTATTCTCTGAGTAATCTCTCAGCCAGAGTGAGGTTTTCTTGATGAACCCAGATTCTTTGAAGATATATTCCATTCAGTGCTTGGAACTGTAGCAGAGAAACTGGTAGAGCTTAGAGAGAACTAAGAATAAGAGTCTGGAGGTAGTTATCAATTCTCTGATTTATGGTATGGGAAAGGTATATCTTGAGATAATTGATATATACTGGTGTCTTCAGGATTCATCCATTCATACTTTTTAAATAGATACTAGTTTCTCTGATGTTGTGTTCAAGATAAGGTCCTTCCTATTTGGGCTTCAGTTTGGCAGCAAAATTGGTCTCAATTATGCTTCTCCAAACTCATACTTGATCTTCAATCTTGATCTTCAGATCTTTCTACTTCTGGTTATAATACTTCTTTTGTCTTTCTTAGACTTTGATTATCTGGGCTCAGGCTTGATTATGTAACTGTTCTGTCTTCTTAAGGTGGTCTCTGAAGTTCTTATAGTCAGCAGTTCTGATTTTCTTGGCAAATATCATCTTGAAGGGCTTTAGTTTAGTGGAGGCAGCAGGGGTGTTCTGAATTTCCCATAGGATCTCAGATAAGCAGAGATCCCAGTTGGTAGAATTGACTTGGGTAAGTCCTTTCTTGATGGTCTGGTTTATTCTTTCTGTCATGTCATTGATCTGAGGGTGGTATAATGTAGTCTGTTTGAGGTGGATCTTGTGGATTCAGGCATAACTTATGATTATATTGGTGATGAATTCTGTGCCTTAGTCAGAAATAAGTTCTTCTGTGGGTCCATATCTGAGTGTGAGTCTATGGAGAAGACCTACAATGGTCAAGGCATCTGCGATTTCTATTGAGAATGCCTTTAGCCATTTGGTCAGATATTTAACAAATATAAAAATATACTTATTTCTTCTTAGTATAACTGGTAGGGGTCCAATTACATCTACTCTCCATCTCTGAAAGATATTTTCTAGTAGTACAATTGGTTGTAATGGTGCTTGATGGTTCTTTCTTCCTTGATACTTCTGGCAAGTATCACACTTCTTGAGTATGTCCTAGACTTGTGCTCTGAGATTGAGCCAATGTTGATATATTGTTTGTAGCTTTTCTTCTATATTTGCCTGTTCTTGGTGGGCTTTCTGATGTTCTTTTTAGATGAGATCTTCTTGTGCCTTGATGGTCTGAGGAGTTTCTTTTAGAATATAGTTCCTCAATATACCCTTCTTCTAGTTTATTAGGATTGGTGGAAAAGTATATCAATATTGTTGTGAGCTTTCTCTACTTTGTAGATAATAGTGATTTTGCAATCCTGAAGGATAAGGATCCAGCAGGCTAGGATTCTAGTAGGTTTCTTATAGTTAAATAGGTATTTGAGGGCTATATGGTCTGTTATTAGGGTGAACTTTTTTCTGAAGAGATAATGCTTGAATAGAGTGACCACTCATATAACTGCAAGGTATTCCAATTTGGTACTACCATAGTTCATCTGCTGCTGATTGATAGCTCAGCTTGCATAAGCTATCATATTATATTGTTGGTCAGGTCCTTCTTGAGCTAGAACTGCTCCCAGGCCATCTTTAGAGGTATCTATATACAAGATAAATGGCTTCTGTAAATTGGAGTGAACAAGGATTGGTACTGTAGTCATGCAGTGCTTAAGTTCCTTGAAGACTAGTTCTTGTGATTCCATCTATTTGTAAAGTACTCCTTTTTTGAGAAGGATTCAAATTGGGGTAGTGATTTGGACAAAGTTCTTGATAAACCTTCTGTAGTATGATACTAGCATCAGGAATAATAGTGTTTTCTTGAGAGTCTTGGATACTGGCCAATTATTGATCTTCTCAGTTTTCTTTGAGTCTGTATAGGTTCTTTCTTTTAAAACTCTAAATCTAAGAAAATCAAGTTTCTGTTTTCCAAAGTAGCATTTCTTAGCTTTGAGTCTCAGGTGGTTCATATAGGTGAGCTTAAAGAATTCTTCTAGATAGGGCAGGTATTCCTTGAAATTTGCTGAATAAATATTGGAATCATCCATATATATAATTAGACAGTAGTGGATCAGGAGGATATAGACTGAATTCATCATTCTCTGAAAGGTGGGAGGTATATTGCAAAGTCCAAAGGACATTCAGAGGTATTCAAATAGTTTTTCTAGAGCAAGAAAAGCTGTCTTTTGAATGTCTTTTGGGTCCATGGGGATCTCATGGAAACCTGTGAAAAGGTCCATACTGCTGAAGTATCTAGTATCTTGTAACTAGTCCAAAAGGTCATCAATTCTGAGTGAAGGATAGGTATCCTTTTTGGTTACTCAATTGAGTTTTCTATAGTCTATATAGAGTCTCTATCCTCCTTTCTTTAGTACAATAAGTATAGGACTGGCCCAGGGGCTGGTTGAGGGTCAGATGACTCTATTGCCTAAGAGTTCTTGAATGTATTCATTTTTGAATATCTTTACATAATGGGGTATTCTATAGGGTTTCTATCAGATAGGTGTTGTATTTCCTATATTTATGCTATAATGATATGATGGATTATATGACAGGTTGCCATAATTAGTAGTGAAGATATCTTGATATTTTTTGAGGAGTTCTACTAGTTGTTATTGTTGCTGGAGTATCAATTCTTCTCCAATATTAGTGGAAGGCTTCACTGTCTCCTGGGTCACAGAGGGGCCTTTCCTTTCTTCTGGAACCTTTTGCCATTTCCTAATAGGTTTAGCTTGTAGACTTCTCTATAGGTTCAGTTGAGGAAGGGCACTAAATGTCCTATAATAGTTCCTTTTGGCAAGATGATGGTTTCCCAACTTTGGTTGATTGCTCAGGAGTATACCAGATTCATCTTCTCAGAGAATGTGTATCCTTCTATATCCAGATTCAAGATGTCTTCATTGGGTTTGAAGAAGAGGTTTTTGGAGTCAGGTGGTGTAAAGATTTCAAAGGTGGTTTGCTCTCCAGGCTCCAGGATGAGATTCTTGTACAGTTTGACTGATTGGCAGTATACTTGCTGGGGAACATTTCTCTTGAGGTAATTGATATGAAAGAGATATACTTTCTTCTTGTCTGAGTTTTCAAATCCTTCAGCTTGTCTTGTTTCTTCAGTCAGTTTGGAGACTTCTTATAATTGTGGGGTCTTGACTTTCATGAAGACTACTTGGGCAATATTCTGTCCTCTTATAATTCAGTGCCATTCTATACTACTATTGTACAGAATTATCTTGATTTTGCCTATATATTCTGAGTCAATAGTTCCTCCTTCTATAGTTATTCCTTGTCTAGTAAGTTCAGACCTTGAGATCAGTTAGATATAAGCTCCTTGGGGTGGCTGCATGGCTAGTCTGGTTCTGAACATCAGTATTCTTCCAGGCTTAATGAGTTTGTCCTCCAGACTATAAAGGTCATATCCTATATCTTAGTGAGCTTTGGTTGAGGGTTTGGCCTTAGAATATAGCAGGGCATACTTAGTGATATCTTTGCTGAGTTTAGGCTATCCTTGTGCTAAAGCTCTATTGGAAGGAAGTCTTTAAGCTATGAGGTTGAGGTGTAGCCATCTGACTCCAGTAGAGGGATCTCAGAGATAATTGATTACTCTTTTTCCTGTAGAGTCTAGGGCTTCCATGAAGTTGGTGGCATCTTCTATCCATCCTTGGCAGGTTATATGTCTGATGAGAGCTAGGATATCTTCTTCCAAATCATAGATCTTGAGGATCCTTCTTCCTGGATTCTTGGTCTGAATTTTTCAGATCTGACCTCTGTTATCTTCTCTCTTCAAGATGTGAATTGTGATATCCTGGCTGAGATGAATCTTTTGATATTGGTAGTCTTGGTAGTCTGGGTGTCTTTTATGGTTGCAATATCCCATTACTCAGAAATACTATTCCCAGTTATTGATCTCTTGTTATCTCAGGAATCAGTATCTATCTTAGTCATAAGTTGGGGGAAGAGTGGTCAAGGGGGATACTTCTGTTTGGGTAAAGATACCCTGTTCTCTAAATTGGCTTTGCAACTTGGTGGTAACTTCTTGGAAAGTGATTGACTATGCAACTGTGGTTGGAAGTTCTAATTCAGGGTCTCTATCTTTCTTATTGATTCAGTAAATAACACTGATAGCAGTAGTCTACAGAAGAGTGGAAGACTATTTGATATTGATATCTTCCTAGCTGAAAGGCTCTTTTTAGTGAGTTTCTTACTTAGGAATAATGGAAATTATACTGGGTCCTTCTTCAACATTCTAGGGGTCATTATCTTCAGATAGTGTCCAGCAGAGATCATCTCAGGGAATGAGTTTGAGAACTTCTTCCTCCTTGGGTACTTCTTGCTCAGGAGCCTCCTGTTCAGGGGCTTCTTCTTCCTCAGATAATTCTTGATCCCAAATTGCTTATACTTCTGTAGCTTTGGCTGCAGATACTTCTGGAACATATCTGTATTTCTTCTTCTTTCTTCTACACTTGGGGCAGGCTGTGCCAGGTGAATTCCTTATCCCAATGATCTTGGAGGAGTGCTCAGGGCACTTGTGTCTCTTGAGGCAGATAGGGCATCCTTTGATTTCTTCTGCAATAGCCCCAATAGTGATGGAGATGGTATATATTTTTGGCCCACACATTGTCATCTGGCCTATCATCTACTAGGTTGATTTGGAGATTGAGTCTGGAATTATTTCTATATTCACATTCTTCTTTCTCTTCTATAGTAGACTCTTCACTGCTAGCATATTCTTCCTGAATGATGACCTTCTACTCCTTCTTTAATTGCTCATAGCTGGTTATCTTGACTCTGTACTTCTTGTCTCAGTAGTCAAACTTGAGTATTTGTTGACCAATATCAATAACTGTATTCATTTCCTTCATCCAGTTGGTGCCAAGGATCATATCATAGGTGACAGATTTGGTGACAATAGTTTTTGAGATGGAGAACTGAATGTATTCAAGAGAGATAGTGATGTTTCATACCTCTCTAAGGGGTTGAGTTCAGGCTCTATCTACTATAATAATACTGAGATTGGATGGTCTATTATTGGGCCATTGGATGGTATCCAGGAATCATTTAACAATGATACAGAGAGCTACTCTTATGTCTATGAGGATTTTCACCATTTGTCCTCCAATATCTCCATATAGGTAGGTGCTGATATGTCTCTCTGCAGCCTGGATAGAGGTGGGAGCTGGCTCTTACTACAGGACTGAGACTTGGCCAGTGCTAGACTTAGTGGTCCTCAGCAATTTGTTTTGGACTCCTACTAGTGTTAGCTGTAGAAACTGCAGAAGAGAGACTTCCATCTTGGCTTCTTAAATCTTCTGCCAGGCTTCATTGTAGATGTCTCTGGGTATGGTCTTTGGGGTGTACTTCTTCTTGGGTTTTGAGGCAGCAGGTTCCCATTCTTCTTGTTTCATTTTTTCATTCTCTGAAGGCAGCTCATTTGTCTCAGAGACAAAAGGTGAGGGAGACCAGGAAGATGTTTCTACTTTCTCCTCTTTGTCTTTCTCTTGGATTCTTCTGCTGATATTCCTGAATGGCCTTCCTATAGGTCTCTTCCTTCTCTCTGCTGGGTAAACTGTTTTTCAGATGGTAACTTTGGCTGAGCACAAGTCCAGATCACTGTAGTTTTCACTATTGCTTTCTGCTTCAAAGTCTTTGATAGGATGGGTTTCAGTCTTCTTATACTGAGTTTCATTCCTTTAGTTTGGTAGTTCTGAGTCCCTTTAGTCACTTCTTCTATTATCATATTCAGTGACATAGTGTCTGAATAAGCTGCAGTGGAAACATTAGACTTGGGCTCTATCTTAGATAGAGTATCTTCTTTCTTCTTGCTGATAGTTCCTGTTATCTCTGGGTGGATAATCTTGGCTTCTTTGTGGTGGGTATTCTCTGTTGTCTTCATAACTCTGATTTTCATATATAGTGAGTTTTTCAATCTGTCCAACCAATTGATCCAACTTGAAACTGAGGTCTTGAATTTCACTCCTATTCTTCTTTTCTTCTTTGGCTGGCCTTCTTTCTTTGGATCTTTCCTGTCCTTAAAGGAGTCCTTGTAGAGCTTTGACCAGGATGTTTTTTTTTGTCATCCTTCTTAACATAGCAGTTTCTTATCTGATATCAAAGAATCTTTGAGCTGTATCTTCTTGCTCTTCAGACCTTTTGATATCTAAGATGCAGACATGCTGGGCAATATTTGGTCATATAGGTCATTGGACCTATGATATCTTGATTGGTGGCATTGAATCTGACTATATGTATTCTTTTCTAAATTCTTGTGAAGAAGGCTCAGGGTGATTTTCTAAGGTTCATCTTTATTCCTATGATAGATTCTTGAGCCTTATAGTGGGTTTTATTTCCTATATATTTTTCAATAAACCAGTGAATCATGGCTACATATTCCAGCTGATAAGATGCTGCTGCTTATATTTCTATTGCAAGTTCTGAATATGGGTCATTTTCTGCTCAGTGGAAAATTCCTCTAGCTGGTTCTCTGAGCTGGACCTTGTAGATGTCAATTTTCCTTTTATCTGAGAGATTTCTCAGGGTTGCATTTTCCTCAATTCCATCAAGAAATTCTCTAGGATCTTCCTCTGGATATCCTATGAAGATTGGTCATAGAGTAGTCATTTCATTATCACTTTTTTCTGATTCTGGTTCTGGTTCAGATTTTGATTCAGATTCTGACTCTGGTTCACTTTCTGAACTGTTATAGAAATGGAGGTGCTTGGGTATCTTGAGGATGATATTATATATCTTAGATAAAGTGGAATGAGCCTAGGTATTGTTGAAGGAGCTTCTTTCAATTCTGTAAGAGCTGGTGGTAAAGGTTCAATGGATGAGATTGGTGGGACCTCTCTGGGGTATCCAGCTGCAGGATACTGAGCTTGTGTAATAAGATCTTTTAGTTCTTATACAAGTTCTTCAAAGTTTCCAACAGGGCCACCTATGTTGTCTAGTTGATCTGATTGAGAATTTTGGGCTGTACTGGCTTCTGGTTGAGATCCTTCTGATGCTGGATAGTTGGCAAGTCTTGAGGTAATTACTTCTCTTTCTGTCTAAATTCTAGTGATGACTGGTTCTCCTGTGGTAGTAGAGATTGGTATTATATCAAATATATCCAGTTTGGCTATGGGTTCTTGTGAGTTAAAAAGTCATAGTGATTTAAAATCTTCTCAGTTGAGCCCCCAAATGTAATATACTTAGCTCAATATAGGCAAATTACAAGATTGGAGGTTGATGTAGTTTGGCTTGAGCCCCCAGTTATTTTGTCAAAAAGCAACAAAATGTTCTAAGATTCCGGGCATCTTTGTTAATATTTAGTAGTATAATATTCAAAGCTGGATATCTGCAAGCAATTTCCTTATTAGAATGGGTTCTTAGGTCTAGTGGTAATTTGTATAGCATGGATATTCTTTGTATAGTGCTGCAATATCCTTATGTGTAATGGTCTGGCAATTTAGCAGTTTTCCTTCTTGGGTGATAGATAGGGCTGTTAAACACACCTTTCACCGGTAACATTCAGGTGACACAAGATTTGGACAACACTTTCTACGAAGTTTCTGGTGAAAAGCAACTATCAACATGGCAAGCAACGAGCATTCTGGTGAGCGTGGCGGCCAGGGAGGCAGCCGTGCCTTTGCCTGGCAGCAGGTCGGGAGTAAGCGAGGGGATGGTTTGGGGATGCCAGGGCCCTCTGTGGTTGGCAGCGGCGCTGGAGGAGGAGGACGAGGTGGGCTGCGTCAGAGAGGTGGAGGGAGGACGACCTTTGCTGACAAGGTCAGAATGGGGAAGGTGGCAGCAGGGCTCGATAGTTGGTTGGGTCTGGGGAAGGCGACGC
>RBNI01001010.1:0-25146 GCA_003990745.1 Jimgerdemannia flammicorona | reverse complement strand
AAAAAAGTAGTTCTGATGAGTATTAGAGAGGTGTTCAGGTGGTCACATTTTTCACCAGTACCATTCGGGTGACACAAGACTCAAAAAAAACACTTTCGACAACATCTTCAAGTATTGGTGCTATCAAGATGGTGAGCAACATACATTCTGGTGAGGATACTGGGCAGGGGGGCCCCAGTGCCTTTGACTGGCAATATGTGGGGGGGGGTCAAGATGCTGGTCTTGGCATGTCAGGTGCTTCGATGAGGGGACATAGGGCTGGAGGTGGTGGCAGAGGAGGTGCAAGGCCACATGGGGGAGAGAGGATGACCTTCATAGATAAGGTCAGGATGGGGAAGCAGGCGACTGGACTGGATGGCTGGCTGGAGCTGGGGAAGGCAACTGCTACCTCGAGTGGTAAGGAGGCCTCTCCACTGGGGGGACAGCATAGTGGGGCTGGAGGAGTAGTGGCTGAGGTGGTGACTGTTAATGGTGGTGTGACGGGCAATCTGGAAAAAAATCCAGATGTGACGGCTGATGGGGGACCTGGACAGGAGAGTGGCGTGAGACCTGGGGACCTGGCTGATGGTGTGACGGGCCTAGTGGTGGCCCCGTTACTCAAAAAATCTTGATCAGAATTTGCTATCATGCTGTGTTTCCGTGGCTTGGCGGTGATAGCAAAGATGGTGCTGGGGCTTTTGGCTAGTGAGGTGAAAGGTGCAGCCTTGGTTAAGTTTTTGAAGAAGCTGGAGGCAGTTGAGGTGGGGTTTGAAGAGAAGGGTTTGCTACTGGAGGCAGTGGAGGATGGGAGGGATTTTGGTGCCGATGGCAAGATGTATGCGTTGGGATCCCCAAGTGGTTCATCTGGTGATTGCAGACTTGCCAACGGTGAAGAAGGAGGAGGTGAGGAGGATAGTCACAGATGTGGTAAAGGAGTATGATGAGGTGGTCAACATTGGGTTCAGGGTATGGGAGGGGACTGAGCTCAGGACAGGTGATGTGGATGTCTGGTTGAGGCTGTTTGGGATGGAGAATACAGGGAAGACTAGGGACTGACCAGTGGCATTGAAGTGGGGCCCAGTGGAGTGCAAGGTCTCGAGAGTGAAGAGGTCAGAGGAAGAGGAGGAGGATCTGCTGGAGGCACTTGAGGATCTAGCTGGGGCCATAGAGAGGAGGCAAAGGGCTTGGAGGGCTTATGAGGCTATGATGGTAGTGGAGGTGATCAAGGGCAAGAAGATGTGAATGGACAAGGTGCTTTGGGAGAAGATGAAGGAGAGACAGCTGCAAAAGGATTTGTTGGGGGTCAAAGGGCTGGGGCTGCAGAGGAGGGTATGGGAGTGAGTGCTAGCATCTGGGCGGAGGTGGTACAGCAAGGGGGGCAGATGAAGGAGAGTAGGGGACAGGGGCTGGAGGAGACGGTAGTGGACATGATGATGGTGGAAGATAACCCAATCCAGTATGGTGTTCCCAAGGTGGGAGAGGGGGAGCTGGAGGATGTATCTGAGGATGGTTGGGATGAGTCTGTGTGAACTGAGGAGAGGAAGGAAGGGGAGGCAGATTTGTCATAGGCAGCAGAGGTAGTTAGAGGGAAGAAGTGGCTATTGAGGGCACTACAAAATGTGGTGGCTGAGGAACTGGGCAAGATTGACTTCCGGGTGATCAGTGAGGAATTCTGGGGTTGAGTGCTGTGAGGGGAGGAGGTCATGAGGAAGTTGAGAGATAAGATGATGGCAGCTCTTCTGGAGGCAGAGGAGTATGAGGTCACTGAGGCAAGGGAGGCAATGCTCTTGGGTATCACTAATGAAAGGGCAGCTTATCTGTGGGGGCCGCGGAAGGGACTGGAAAAGTGACAGGTGGTGTGCGAGGACATTGGGCATCAATGGAGATGGTGGATGGTGAGGACTGTACAGAATTGTTGGCGGCTCTGAATGAACAGCAAAATGTAGAAGATGAGATTGCAGCAGAATGGAACCTGGATCTGGCTGGAGAGGAAGTGAGTATGGAATTATAGATATAAAGATTTCAACATTATCAAATATTTCACTATGAATAGTACAACCAACATTTTTTCTTTGAACGTCAATGGGCTGAGGGAGACTGGGAGATGAGATATGATTTTTGGATGGCTGAAGAAACTGGAGGCAGATATCTTCTTACTTCAAGATGTATAGTGTAAGGGGGAGGAAGATGGACTGGAATGGACAAGAGAGTGGGGTGGAGAGGCAGTTTGGCAGGGTAAAGTGAGAATCCTGGTTAGGAAGGGGAAAGGGGACATTGTGGACACTGGATATTGGGATAGTAGATTAGTGTAGGGGACATGGCAGAGGCCTGGATGGAACTCAATTGTAGTGGGATCTTGTTACTGCCCAGCTGAGAGGGGGACCCGAGTGGCATGGATTGGAGATCTGCAGGATTCTGGGCTCTTGGTTGAGACTGGGGTGGATTGTCTGGGGGGTGATTTTAATATGATACGGGAGAGTAGACTGGACAGAACTGATAGGGGACAGAGTATGGCAGGAAGGAGTGGGGGATTGGAGGACCGGGAAGAGGTGGAATGGCTCAGCTCACTGGTGGATGCTATGCGACTTCAGGATGGAGATCAATGTCTATATACCCACTGGGTGAGAGGGCTGGGTACTAGGATTGATTGGGTTCTGACTGCTGAGTGTTGGGGACAGATAGTTTGGGAGATGATGGAGGTTGAGTGGTGCCCTTGATCAGATCACTGGAGTATTCGAGGAGGTAGGAGGTTTGGAGGGAGTGGAGAGGGGCCAGGACATTGGCATCTGAACTCTTCACTGTTGGATGAGATGGATCTGTGGAATGAGTGGGTGGCAGAGGTATGATCCAAGGTTAATAATTGGAGGTGAGCAGGGATGAGGATTGGAGATAGGTGGCGTAGACTGAAATCTGAAGCTCAGAGGTACTGGGGGGAGGTGGGGAAGGAGCAAGGTGCTCAGTGGAGGAGACGAGTCTGATGGGCATCTAGGAGACTAGAAAGACTACTTCTGAATTGAGCTGGGCTATTGGAGGAGGAGGAGGTATTGGACTGGAAGACTAAGTGGGCTAAGTTGGAAGTAGTGGAACTGCAGGATTTGTTGAGGAAGGAGGAAGTGGTACAGGCTTAGGCTATGGCGGTCAGGTTAAGGTGGTAAGGATTGGAAGAAGAAAAATGACCTACAAGGCTTTTGTCCCATCTCCTTCAAGCTAGGGGAGCAAGACACAGATGGGAAGGAGTTCTTAATGATGAGAGAGAGATGGTATTAGGCATGCAGGGGATCCTTGGCCAGCTGAGCACCTACTGGAGTAACCTCTGAAGTGAAGAGGAGGGAGGAGAGGTGGTGCAGGACATTGATTGGCATCTGGAAGATTGGCACCCGAATCCAGCAGCAGGGTTGGGGGATCTTGGCTGACTGGTTTTGGATGAGGAGATCCTTCAAGTTCTGGCAGCAACAACCCTAGGAATGGTGCCTGGGGAGGATGGTCTGCCTTGGGACTTTTGGAAATGTATGGCATCTGTAGAGGAGGCTCTGGAGGAGATGTCGCTGATGTATGATGCAGTCATCAGTACCGAGTGGATTGGAGGGCAACAGTTGGGGCTGGTTTCCCTGCTGTACAAGGATAAAGGGCGTAAGAAGGACTGGAAAAATTGGAGGCCAATCATGCTGCTGGATATGGACTGCAAGCTGGTCACCAAAATCCTGGTGGCAAGGTTACAGGGTGTGGTACAACAGGTGATAGGGAAGGAGCAGCAAGGCTTTGTTAGAGGCCGACTGATCTGAGATGGCACAGCATGGGTTCATATCATTGAAGGTGCTAGGGCTACAGGGGTGGATAGTTGTTTGGTATTCCTGGACCAGGAGAAGGCCTATGATAGGGTGCAGAGAGTATGGTTAGAGAAGGTACTGGAGCACATTGGGGTATCTGTGGGCATGTGTCAGTCACTTATTGAATTGCTGGAAGGGAGTAGGGCTGTGATTCTGGCGAATGGTCACATGGGAGCTTCTTTCCACTTGGGGAGGGGAGTACCTCAGGGGGATCTGCTGTCACCTATCCTTTATACCTTCACCCTAGAGCTGTTGTTGGATCGGATCCATTGCAGAGTTGGTGGACTGAATATCTTGGGGGTCAATTAGAAGGTGGGGGCCTTTGCATATGATATGGTGGTTGGGTTGGGCTCGGTGGCAGATGTGGCTATGCTCAAGAAGATAGTTGAGTGATATGAGAGATGCTCTGGAGCGAAACTCAACTAGCACAAGTGTGAGATGATGGTTCTTGGGGAAGAAGTCATAGGGGGGGATGTCATTTGAACAATTGTCCCAGCAGGAGGAGTGGTACGGTACTTGGGTATCTATTTCTCGGTGGATGGCTCTTTACTTCCCAAGAAGTGGTGGGAGCATAAGCCGGTAGAATGGTTGAAAGTACTGACAAGTTGGGATGATAGACAGGTGTCGCTGGTGGGAAGGGTAACTGTTCTGAATGTGTATTGGATGCCAAAGCTTTGGTATCTGGGCTACCATTTTGATTTTCCTAAGTGGGTGGTCAAAAAGCTTCTCAAGATGGCCTGCTCTTGGCTCTGGGCTGGACGCTGGAGTCAGATTGGTTGGGAGGTATTGGCACTTTCTGTGGATCGTGGAGGCCTTGGCCTGGTGGACTTTCCCAAGAGGCTACTCTGCTTGAGGGCATGGTAGATGAAGAGGGCTAGTGAGTTGAGAGGAGGAGAATGGGTGCCCCTTATGCAGCATTTGTGGGAGATGAGGGTGTCGCCAAGGGGTGGCTCAGGTGATCTACTGTCCTTGGTGGCCTTGAATGGTAGGCAGAAGATGCGATACAAAGGATTCTGGTGGGGAGTGGTAGATGGGGCCCACCGTATCGGGATCCATTGGCGAGGTACTGAATGGGATAAGGACTGGGGTCTGGAGATGTGGAGGTGGGACAGGCTCTTATTGGGAGGGAGTCTGGTCAAGGACTTCCGCTTAGAGGAAGGTATGGAGTGCCTAAGGGATATGGGGCAGGACCTTTGGTTGGAGGCCTGGCAAGGGGCTGGAATTGGGGAGAGGTGGAACTGAGCTGGCATATGGTCTTGGTTCAAGGTTGTGTCAAGGTGGCTCCTGCCAAAATTCTGGGTAGCATAGTGGAGGCTGTTATATCAGAATATGATGCTAAACTTTAGGTCTGGACATTTGGTGGACAGCAGGGTCTTTGACTGTGAGGAGTGTCATAATGTAGGGCAGGAGGGAGGGGTGGTACAGACTCCTGAACATTGGCTGGGGGAGTGCAAGAGTATGGAGAATTTTTGGAAGGTTGTTGGGGTGAGGCTGGGAGTGTCTGCACTGAACTCTGAGATGAGTGGGCAGTGGGCGGCACTGCAGTCAAGGCTGGTGGGGGGGGTAGAGAATGAGTGGCTGATGGTTGGCTGGCCCATAGCATTTTGGGTGGAGCTTGCAGTACACTGGCAGAGCACATTTGAGGAGGGCCCCCAGAGGCTGGTAAGACTGAGGATAGTGAGGTGGGAGGAGCTGATGCTAGAGCTCTTCAAGGCATAGTGGATTGAGTGAGGCCCCAAGGGGGGGAAACATAAGAGACTAGTAAGGAGGATTGTAGCAAAGAGTGGTGGCAGGGTTGCAGTGAAGGTGGATGGAGTGTTATTTGTAGGAACTAGGAAAGGGGGGGGGCCCTGTGGGATAGGTTGAGGGCTTAGACTGTATTAATATTATTATAGATTCGGGTAATAAATGGAGTCCAAGTGACTATAAAAAAAAAAGAGAGGTATTCAGGTTTTGTCCTATATTGGTAAAGAACAGAGTTATTTTAAGAGAAACTTGCTTGCTATTATTATAGGCAAACTCAACTGTAGTAAGGTATTCATATCAATCATCTTGTCTATAGAAAATATAGTTCTTTGGCATTTGTTTCAGGGTTTAGTTCATTCTTTCTATTTAATCATCATATTTAGAATGAAAGACTGTAGATAGTATAAGTTTTATTTCAAAGTATATATAGAGGGCTTTCCAAAAGTAGCTGGTGAATTTCTGATCTTGATTACTAATAATGATCTTAAAAAGATCATGATAGTTGAAGATTTTATTTAACAAGAGTATAATAATATCTAGTACTATTGTAATAGTGGTAGTTGGTACAAAGTAGGCTTATTTGCTGAGATAGTCCACAAAGACAATAATTGTATTCTTTTCATTCTTGGTTCAGAGTAGTTATACAATAAAGTCTATAAAGATTTATTCTCAATTAGTAGATAGTATTGGGATGGAATAGAGTAGGTTAGGTTTTGCTAGTGTTGAGAACTTATTGTATTGGCAGACATTACAAAAAGTGATATAGAACTTTAGCTTATCTATTGTACAGAACCAATTGAAGTTTTAGTAGATAACTTTATAGCATTTATCAAATCCTAAATATCCAGCTATAGGGACATTATGACATTTGAATAGGATAGTCCTTCAGAGGTCTCAATTATTAGAAATATAAAATCTGTTCTTATAGTGGATAGTATTGTCCTTTAGTTAATATTGATAGTACTAAGTGTACTTATCAATATTATCACTGCTCAGGATTTCACAGAGTATTTGAGCTTCTTTATCATTAGTACTACTGTGATGATTTGTTCTATAATAGAGTTGGTCACCAGAGTGAGAGTTTGAATAACTTCTTCAATTAGTAGTCTGGAAATTGTATTGGAAACAATATTTTTCTTTCTAGAGTAATATTAGATTTCATAGTCAAAGTTAGTGAGAACTTTCATCTCCCCCTTTCTCTACTACCTTACCAGTCACAATAGTTTGGTAGGCAGTCTTCTGAGTCTACTTTCCACAATTATTACCCCCCTCTACCTTGGGTTAGTTTGCTGTACCTATTGCAGGGTAGTGGGAGGGTGGCAATAGTGATGAGTTGCCTCTTTATCTGTGTCTGATTGGTGTCTTCTCTACTTTTTCACAGTTTCTGGTGCCTTCAGCTATGTCTGTAGTATCCATTTTGGTGCAGCACTTTCTTTCTTTTGGCATCACCAATAAGGTGCTCTCTTAGTACATCACAGGTTACATAGGGAGTTGGCCAATCTTAGGTATCAAGTGCTCAGTATAGGTTGCCTACAGGTCCTCGGTATCTATAGTAGAGCCCTCTGGTTTTGGTGAGCTTTCTGGTGAGCACAGTTCTGGTGTAGGTGACTGTTTTTCAGGTGATATCAGGATGGGAGTGGAGATGACTATCACAGATAGGAGGAAGGGTAATTATGGTGAACCAGTAGAGTGCTAGACTGGGGGCAATTGTCAGGGATGGGGCAGATACTGCTTTGGTGGGGCCTTTTGATTGGTGCTGAGTGGTTAGATAGTACGTATCACTCTTGGCTTCTTTTGGTGATTTAGTGAATTGGGCCCCAGTCATTGGGGGGGGTTGGGGGGTCCAAGGCTACCCATTTCAGGTGTCTTGGCTGCCCTTAACTAGAATCAGGAGCTGACATAGTAACATGATCGAGGCCCACAGGCTTGAGTAGTGGGGTATTGGGGGTCTTCTCCCACCTCATGTGTAAGTCCTTTACTCATCTTAACTGAGAGAACCAGGCCCTACCCACTGTGATGTACTTTGATGGGGGTTTTTTCTTTGCCTATCATTCTCTTTGAGATGGCAGGGGCTATTCTATTTGGCTTAGGTGTAGCCTTATATATATATTGGGGTCTTAGGCATATGTTTTCAGTCATTGATATATGGCTGAGTTTCCCCTGAGAGTAGGGAGAGTATGGTGTACAGAATGAGATCTGGGCCAACAAAGGCCCTGCTGTGCCTAGAATGGTCAAGCTACTGAACAATAGCTAGTCTAGGTTAATGGGGAGGCAGTGCTTGATGGGTAGTAGGAGAGGGTTTTGGCCTATATAGTCTAGATTCCCTTCCAATAAAAATCTGTGAAACATTGAGTTTGTTAAAAAAAAAAAGTGAACTTTCATCCATCTGGCTTGCTTTCAGAAAAGAGTAGCCTGGGTCTTGATATTGACTAATAATTTGTAGTCTGATAATATTGTGAAATATGCTTCTTCTAGATAAGATTGCTATTTGATCAGAGTATCAATAATGGCTAACATTTCTATCTCATGGGTAGTATAGTTGATTTTGCCATCATTGAATTTTCAAGAATAGTAGACCATAGGGTATCCTTCTTATATAAGTACTGCTCCAAGAGCTAGATCAGAGGCATCAGTAGTAACCTTATATAAGAGGACAGGGTTTACTACTTGAAGTACTGTAGTAGTTATATATTAGAGTAACTTTCAGTACTTGAAAGGCTATATCTCGTTCAGGTCTCCAATTCATGAGATTGTTGAAGTTTTTTTTTTGTTTTGTAGTCTAGAGTTGTTCTTCTTTCTTGTTATACTTGGTCATTTGGGTGAGAGCAGTAGTGATCTTTGAAAAGTTCATAACAAATCATCAATAATAGTTTACTAGTCCTAAGAATAACTAGAGGTCTTTCAGCTTCTTGAGTATGGGCCATTCCTTAATTGTAGAGATTTTTCTTGGATCTACTTTAATTCTATTCAGAGTGACAATATGTCTAAGGAATTGAATTTTCTTCAGAAGGAATTCACATTTACTAAGTTTTACAAAGAGTCTATTTTCTCAGAGTTTCAGTAGTATTAGTTCAAGGTTTTGAGATATTCCTCCAGGGTTTTGCTGAAGACTAAGATGTTATTAATATAGATAAAAACAAATTTATCTAGATACAAATATAGAATGGTATTCATTAGTGTCTGAAAGATTATAAGACCATTAGTTAAGCCAAAAGGTATAACCAGAAACTTGAAGTGTTCATAGTGAGTTCAGAAGGCAGTTTTGTAAATGTCTTCTTTCTTCATAACAATTTTTCAGTAACTATTTTACAGATCAAAGAGTCATAAATTGTAGGTTGATAAGTCTGTTGAATATTTCATTGATTTAGAATAATAGGCAATAGTTCTTAATTGTCTATTCATTAAGATCCTGGTAATCAATATATATTTGTAGGTCTTCTTCTTTCTTAACAATAAAGAGGACTAGTATACCATAGGGTGATATACTGGGTCTAATGAATCCTTGTTTAGAAGTTCATTTCACTTCTTAAGTACATCAATTTCTCTTAGAGATATATATTAGATTGACTTAATGGCTGGCTTGGTATCTGGGATAGTTTTGATAGCATAGTCTACTGTTCATTTAGATTATAGGTCTTTCAGAAGTTTCTTTGGTAATATATCTTGAAATTTCTAGAGTAAGGGTCTAATATAGCTGTCAATTTGGAAAAGTCTTCTTTACTATTCTGTAGTTCTCCTTTGGATGAGTGGATAGAGATAATAAAGAGAGGACATTTCTTGTACAATTTCTTGTATTATAGCTTATTGATATAAGTGATCTTTAGTCCAGAGTTATTAGGACTAAGTGGCTCTTTTTTACCTTATATTTTAAAGTTGTGGCATCCTTTCTTAATGATCAGAGAATAGTTTACCCAATTGATCATAGGGTTCTCTTATTTTAACCATAGGGTTCTAAGGATGATTTCATTGTCAGAAGGTGGTACAATCTGGTATTTAATATATACTCAATGGTCACTAATTCAGAAGGATAGGTTGTAGACTTTCTTGCTAATAATATATAAGATTTTATCAGCTATAGCAACTACTTAGGTCTGTTGTATCAGAGAGGTCAGGACCTTGAGTCTGTTGGCTGTTTCTTTATTGATAAAATTGTCTGAGGTACTGCTGTCTATCATAATCTTAACAGGTGCTTGATTGATGAAAGCTTAGAGTATAAGTAGTTTGTCTAATCAAATGCTAGTAATTTCAGTTATAAGAGTTTTCCTTCTGTTAGTTCTCTTTTGGACCAATTTATTGACCTAAAAGAAGCAATTGTTGATCATTCAGGAAGAGTACATTCTAATACTATAGAGGCATTAGCCACTTGGTATAAATTTATCTTTAATTTTCTTATAGAATTATTCTTCTTTACTCAAGGTAGATTGGGCTGGCATCTTATTTGATAAGCCAAAGCCATTAGATCCTTGAATGATAGGTAATTGTTCAGAGACTTCCTTGACTATCAGAGTTGACTCAATTTTTTTGAATAGTATCTGAGTCTGATAGAGATCTTGAATAGTATCCAACTATGGTTTTAGATGAGGGCAATAAATTTACCTATGTAATCTTAATTGATGACTCCTCCTTTTACTGAGAGTCCTTTCAATGCTAGGCTATTGCAATAGCATATTCTTCCAATATTTCTTTCAAAGATTTGAATGCTGATTCCTATATAGACTTGCTTGACTTCTTGATTGGAAACTATAACTTCTTTGGCTATATATAGATCATATCTAGCTATCTTTTGACTTTCTTTGGTTAGGGCCTTAGCAGTTTGCCTTAATTTAATAAAGTCTACTACTTTGATAGTAAGATGATTATTGAGGTAGTACAGAGTAGCAACAGTTGCTCATGTTGCTATTTGGGGTTTTTAGTTGAAATAGGTACTGGTCTGATATTCTGTCTTTAGTAATAGAAGTAAGCTCCACTTCTTTGGAGTTCATTTCTTTCTCCTTCTGTGAGTTTCTTGAAGTACTTGGCTGAGTAGGTTTAGGATTTCATAGTATATATGAGATGAATATAAAGTGAGCTCAGGATACTTCATATTCAGGTTCTTCTTTCTTAGTCTAAGTTCTTTCCTTATTATTGAATTGTCTTTGAGACAGAATAGGTCTAGCTATTAGGATTTGCTTTAACATAGTCTTGATTCTTGCTAGGTACCATTATTGGTAGTCACTACCAACTGAGTGTTCTTGTTCTTGGATTATTCCTGTAAGCTATTTAGGTAGAGCATCAATAAATAATCTGCTCTTATCATTTCATACTTAATCATTTGCAATATATCCTAGACCAACAGTGTTCAGGAATAACTTGAGATTTATACAGAAGGTTTCAAATTTCTCTATTCCATATATATTAAATTTGAGGTTGCAGAGTTTAACTCAAGATTCAGCAAATATAGTTTAACTGCAGAATTGAGTAATTATAAGTTGTTTGAGTCCTGGGACTGCAGGATAGTTTCCATATTCTGAGACATTATTTGCTGTATTCTGGGTAACTACTATAGATTGGATATCTCATGTAAGGAGTTTTTTAGGAAGGGTTTGCCACTATTTTTCAGCAGGTCCTTTGAAGAATATAATAACTCAGTAGACATAAGTTACAATAGTAGCAAAGTATTATTCCAGAGTATAGTCTTGATTGTTTGTCAGAAGACAGTCAGCAACTTGCTCATTGATCTATTGGTTAGCTTTGAAATTAATATCAACTACATTAATAAAGCTTTGGACTTCTTGTATAGTACTATCGAAGATAGATAGGCTCAGACATTTTGTTGATCAAGTCTGTTCAGCTAAGGCAGTAATAGTTGTTGACATTATGGCTACCTGGGCTGTGAGATCTAGAATCTGTTGGTTTGCTATATTGTTTACTAGAGACAGTTAGACTACTAATATTATAAGTTACTGATATAACTTGAGATATTAGTACAGAGTATGATGGTGTTCTTTGAGGTTGTACAAGTTGCTGAAGTAATTGTTATTAGTCTGGAGTAAGAGCTTGATAGATAGCTATCTATTGCTATATAGGTGTATTCTGTCCTAATAGAGGTATATCTCATTTAGTAGAGTATCTGAGATTGAATTCACTAAGATACTCTTCCTTCTCTTTAGTTTAGTTCCTATATAATTGGGTTTGCTCAGTGTCGAAGTAGACAGAATTAGTTATATATTGGATTTTGGATAAGCTTAATTCAAAATCAGGTTCTGGTTCAGTATTGGGTTTGAATTCAGATAGGGCTATAGTAGGGTCTACTTCTGGTTCAGGATCAGATTATTGATAAAGAGTTTCTCTTGCTTTTTCTTTAAGAATATGATAGGCCTTGCAATTTTGGAAACAGTAATATAAGATAGTCTTGATTCTTATATAGTAAAAGTCAGTAGAGTTGAGTGACTTGGCTATGAAGACTTGGGCTTTATTAGAACCTAAGATTAGAAAGCTAGCTACTGGTTATCCTAAGTCACTCAGATTTGTAGAACTAATAAAACTCTTATTAAGAAAAGTAAAGAAGGCTTCTATAAGACCTTCTTTATCTTGATCTATAGAGTGTAGAGTAAGGAGTTCAGTATATAGAGTTTCACCTATCTGCTGATTTAATTGGAGTACTTCTTTTTATTGATAAAGTCTATTCCACTTGTTATAGGTAAAGATGTCAAATTGTCTTAGTACATTAGGTTCAATTCTCTTTAGATTGTCAGATAGTTCAGAATAAATTCCAGTTCAGAGGTTGGACTTTATACTAACTTGTAGAAATTGTCATAGAGATATAGAGAGGAGTTAGGAAGAATCTTGAGGCAGAATTGGATTATAAACTACTGCTACTAAGTTATAAGAGGTTTACTTATTAGAGTAACTGTTACATAGTTCTGGAAGAGGTTTCTGGAAGTTCTGGATATTCTGGAAGACTGTTTTCTTTTGGTCAAGATCAATTTTATATAAAGTATATTCTTTATGCTTATTTATTTCAAGATTGGGTTGATATTTCAACTAAAGTCCTTTTTTGAACTTATTCTAGATATTCATGATTTTCTATATTTTAGAAAGTTTAAAAAACTAAGACCAGCTTAGTTGAATTGATATATCATTATAAACAATATCTCATTAGGAATTTTTATAATATGGTTGGAAGTGGGACCTAATAGAGTATGGATTTACTTAGGAGTAAGTTGTGGATTATTAAATAGATTTATTCACTATTTATAATATTACTATACTAGGAGTAGTTATATAAAGTAATATTGTAAGGAAGTGTTTAAGAGTTGTATTTGAATTGTTCTTATCTGTTCAAGACTGAGATTCTGAGATCTGGGAGAGGGAGTATTTATATTAATAGAAGACTATCTAGACTATGTTAAATATGGATGTAACACTTAGTGCCTTACTGAATTAAAATATAGTTACATAGTATAAGTGTGAACTGACATATATTTCTCTAGTAACAATTAGGTTATACAATCTTTGAAGATACTCACAATACATTTTTGAAGAAAAGAGACTAGTAATATAGTAACTAATGAGCCTTCCAAGATATGTACTGAGCAGAGTAACCTTAGCATATTCAACTGGCAATATGTGGAAAAGGACCCAAGCTTCAGGGGAAGTATGAGGGGTCTGCTGGGAGGAGGATATAGAAGGGGAGAGAGCAGGAATGGAGGGCAGAGGATAGAGAGAGCAAGCTTTGCTAATATAGTAAAGGGGGGTCAGCCAGTGAATAGACTAAAGGGCTGACTAAGAAAGCATCAAGAGATAGTGAGAGAGATGGCTGCTGCTAGAGGGCCAGGGGGGGCTCATTGGGGATGTTGGGTGGAAGGGCTAGTAGTATAGTGACTGGGAGTATAAATGCTGATGAAGTGGTGACTGGCAATCTGAAAAAACATCCAGATGTAACTGCTGATGGCATGGCTGAAAGGATGGGACTTAGACAGATGGGAGATCTGGCAGATAGTATAACAGACCTGGTAGTGGCCCCATTACTCAAGAAGTTGATCTTAGAGTTTGTGATTACTTTGTATTTCAGGAGTTTGGTAGTGACAGCGAAAATAGTATTGGAGGTGATTGCTAAGTAGGTGGCTGGAGTAGTATCTATAAAGTTCCTGAAGAAATTGGAAGGGATAGAGATGAGCTTTGAGGAGGCAGAGCTATTAGAGGATGTACTGAAGACTAGGCTGACTATTGGAGAGATGTGAATTCTAATGGCATACTACTTGAGGTAGGACTCCAGAGTGGTACAACTTCTGGTGAAAGAGATATCTATAGTGACTGCTGTAGAGATGAGGAGGAGAGTTGAAGAAGTCATAACCAAGTATGGAGAGGTGATTGATGTTGGGTTCTGAGTCTGGGAAGAGATCTCATTCAGAACTGAGAATGTTAATGTCCAGATTTAGTTAATAGAGAGAGAAGCTATGGGAAGACCAGGGACTGGCCTTTGGTAATAGTATGGGGAACATTCTTATACAAGATGACAAGGGTGAAGGAGAGTAAAGAGGAGAAAGAGGATTTGTTAGAGGTACTAGAGGAGCTGAGTAGTGCATTAGAGTGGAGAGTAATGGCTTGAAAGATATATATAGAGTTGATACATTTGGAGATGGTGGAGGAGAAACAGATACATGTAGATATGGAGCTGTAGAAAAGGTCTCAAGGATATAAGAGGTAGAAAGAGCTGTTAGCAAATCTGAATAGCAAGATAAAGAAGGATGCCAGTAGAATTGAGGTTATGGGGGGAGCCAAAGTAAGTGTCTGAACTAGCAAAGATAGAGGGAATGTGAAGAAGAGACCAGAAGTGGACAAGAAGGTAACTGGTAATGATCTATATATGGATGATATATTTGAGGTCTAGAAGGACTTCACAACTTCTACTCCTTTATTAGATGAGGTCCAGCTTCAAAAAGCAGAGTGACAGAGATTGTACACATGTGAGGGACCCAGTGAGAACACTTTGGAGTTTCTGAGATGGTGCAGAGGGGACAGATAGTGATAGCTAGCAAGAATGCACTGATGGATGTCCAAGAGGAGAAGCTGTAAGTGTAGAGACTGATATCTTAATGCTGGATAGAGGAAGGCCAGTAACTCTAAGTAGAAAGGAGGTGGGAAACCTACTTTAGATGTGCTGGATGATGAACAACTTTGCAGTGGAGGAGTTGGGAGAGGTAGACCTGAGAGTGATGAGTGAATAGTATTGGACATAGATCCTATATAGTGATGGAGTGGTAGAGACACTGAAGGCAAAGATTTTTGAAGTTTTCTAAAAGAGGAAGGATATGAGATTGATAAGAAGAGGAAGGCCAACTGGTGGTTTCTGCTGGTAAGCAGACCACCTTCTATTGGGCAGAGCATTATGGGTTACAGCTCTGGTAGAAGGCCTGCCTGGAGTATTGTGAGAATTTCAAGAAAAAGAATAGGGAACTTATTGAACTACTAGTGGGATTGAAGACTAAGAGGATTAAAGAGGAGGTAGTGGCTACTGAACATAATCTAGACTTAGCTCAGGAGGAGATAAATATGGAGCAATAGAGAATATACTTACTATTTTACAATATTCCTTATGAATAGTATAATTTACATTTTTCTTTAAATGTAAATGGGTTATAGGATTCATTCTAGCATTAAAACATTTTTACTTTGCTTAAGGAATTGGAGGCTGATCTCTTTCTTTTGTAGGATTTCAGATATAAGAATGATTTAGATAGACTGGAATAGATAAAAGAATGGGGAGGTGAGGTGGTTTGGAAAGATAAGATTGGGATTCTGGTCCAGAGAGATAGAGGGGAGATATAAGATATGAGAAGCTGGGGAGACAGACTGGTTTGGGGGAAGTGGATATAAACAGATTGGGAGCCAGTTATAGTGAGTTCTGCTATTGTCCTTCTGTGAGGGGTGAGTATATAGATTGGGTAAAGGGTCTCTAAGAGAGTGAGGCCCTCATAGAGATAGAAGTAGATATGCTTAGAGGGGACTTTAATATAGTCAGAGATGTGCTGGTAGATAGAACTGACAGAGAGTGGGAGATAGAGAATAAGAGTGGTGGTCTGGAGGCATAGGAGGAAGTAGAACAGCCAAGTGCTCTAGTATATGCTGGCAGGGAGTTTTGGGGTAATAGGAGGGTATATATGAACTGGGCAAGTGGCCTGGAGACAAGGATTGACTGGGGTTTAATGGCAAACTGCTGGGGCTTGGGTGTTTAGAAGTCACTGAAGGCTGAGTAGTATCCATGGTCTAATTATTGAAGGCTGCAAGGATATGGACATTTTGGGGGAAGTGGGAATGGGACTAGACATTGGTGCCTCAATTCCTCTTTGTTGGACAATAAGATGCTGTGGGATAAGTGAGAAAAGGACATTTAGCAGAGGGTGGAAGGTTGAATACCACAAGGAGCCCTAGTTAGTGTCTAGTGGATAAGGATGAAAGAGACTACTAGGGTCTACTGAAGTAAAGCTGGTAAGATGACTGGAAGATAGATGAGAAAGAGGACAATGTGGGCTTCTGCTAGATTGACTAAACTTCTAGATGATTGGGCTGATCTGTTGGCCCTAGAGAGAGTGGAGGACTGAAGACTATTGTGAGTAAAAATAGAGATTGGGGAGTTATAACAGATGTTGTAGAAGGAGGAGGAGGTACAGATATAGTGGTTGGCAGTATAGTTATGTTGGCAGGGGCTGGAAGAATGGGAGAGACTATCTAAGTATCTCACAAGGACCTTTCAGGCAAGGAGAGTAAAGCAGAGGTGGAAGGGAATACTAGATTCTGATGGTCAGCTAGTATATAGTATATAAGATATTCTCAGATTGTTGAAGGAGAGGTGGTGAAATTTGTAGAGTTAGGAGGAGAATGTCTATTGGCTACTAAAGTTTTGATATTTGGCTTATTAATTAGACTTCCTAGTCTGGGTAGTAAAGAGACTATTGAAACTGGCCAAGGGGTGGATCTGGGCTGAGAGAAGAAGTGAGATTAGCTGGGAAATCTTATCTTTACCAGTGAATAGAGGGGGTCCCAGGCTGGAGGACTTTCAGAAGAGACTGCACTGTCTGAGAGCATAGTGGCTGAAGAGAGCTATGGAGCTATGAGAGGGTAGTTGGGTTCTTCTGATAAAGAGGATCTGAGAGATAAGGTCCTTGCCAAGAGGCTTTATAGGGGATCTATTATTCTTGATTGGGCTTCAGAACAATGGATGTATATAGTACAAAGACTTCTGCTAGGGGGTAGCAGATGGGGTGCACTATATTGGAATTTACTGGAGGGGAGCTAAAGGAGAGATATCTTGGGGCCTAGTAAAGAGATGGGATAGAGTACTATTATGGGGTGTCCCCCTAATTGATTTTGATATTAGTGATAGGCTCAAGTGCCTGAAGGGACTAGGAGAGGATTTATGGCCCAGCAGATGGCAGTTGGCTGAAATTGGAGAGGAGTGAGACTGGAATAGAGTCTGGGCCTAGAGTACTAAGATATAGTGATGGCTGCTACTAAAGTACTGAGTAGTCTGATGATATATACTATAGAGAAATATTATACTCAACTTTCACTCAGGCTATCTTATAGAGAGAGGTAGCTTTGACTGTAAGGAGTGCTACAATATAGGACAGAAAGGGGAATTTGTACAGATACCAGAATATTGGCTGAGAGAGTATGAGATACTTAGTAAATTTTTGTTAGTAGTTGGGGATCAATTGTATATTGTACATAGAGGGGATGGTAAGAGGGGTCAGTAGGAGAATTTGAAAGATATATTGGTGGGAGGGTGGGAAAGGAGTGGCTTACTTATAGATTTGGTATTAACTATTTAGATATGGCTGATCAGTCACTGGTTATTTGTTTTTGAGGACAGGAAGCATTTGGGTTTAGAAGTATAGCTAGTGAGATAGGAAGAGTTGATGGAGGACATTCTGATAGGCTGTTGGTTAGGTTGGGGTCTGCAGAGTAGTCAGTGGTATCACTTAGTAGAGAAAATCTATAGGCAGAGTGATGAGAGAGTTGGAGTAGTGGGTGGTAGAGTAGTATTCAAGCATGAAGATATGGGGGGGGGCTTCCCTATGGAGATTGAGTAGTGGGAGTATAACTATATCAATAGACTGATAATAAATAGTAGGTCCAAGTAACTATAAAAATTAATAAAAAAAAATTAAAAAGTGTGACTGATATATCAAGAGATCATCTAACTGCTGAGTCAATATATAGTCATGTTATATGAGGCTAATCTAACTATATGAATGACTGCTAGGCTATCTATAAATTTAGATGCTGTCTGGGTTTTCTTTGATGATATCGCTATCAATGACATCATCTCTAATAAATTAGTCATCTAGAAAGAGTGATTCTTAGATTACTTCTCCTTATTCACTGGGATAATAATACATTGAGACCTCATCACTATCCTACAGGATAGCATCATCTGTCTCAAATGCTAGGTATAGAGTTAGTGGGCAAAGGAGGAGTATAATGTCTTTGCTTTTATTAGATTTGCTGTCTATATATCTTCTATAAGATATGGCACTATATGTTGCCAGGTTGCAATAAGCTAACAGCACTACTTCATATCACTCATACTCAGATAGTGGAGTTGTTGGTTTGATCTCAAGGATTGTCTAGAGATATAGATTATATTCTCAGTTCTCTTTATTATAGTTAAAGTAGTCAGGAATAAATATTGGTTGATACTCATACTAGTGATCATTATCTCAATAGGTTTTATAGGTAGTTATAAACTATTGTAAGTTTATCAGTAAGGTGAGCAGAATGATCAGAGTTAACAGAGATCCTTGGCTAGAGGTCATGTCAGTATCAGAGGGATCATAATCTTCTGCTTCATCATTATCAAACTGGATTATATTATAGACATCCTTTATATCATATCCAACTTAAGACATTTATAAGATATGGTCATTAGGGTATAGAAAGGTTCTGTCTGTAGTTTAAACATACTCAATATACTTGTGGTTGTGGTTTTATACCATATCATTAATTTGGCTATAGGATAGAGTGACAATATTTTAGTATTAGTAACTCAGAGATAGGGAATAAAGATGCTGTACTCATAAACGAGTTCTTAAATGAGTTTCTGATACTGAGACATCTGAGTAATGTCTATATTATAATAGTATTTAATTATATCTTCTAGGAGGTGGCCAAGCTGGTAGTAGCTCGAGATTTATCTAATTTGGTAAGCTTTACTAAGTATGTTCAGGACATTTCACAAAGTAAAGAGGTGCTAGACTATAAACATTTATGAGGAGCAGAGGAAGTATAGCTCAGTTGACAATGGTATTCCAAATATCACTATGGATATAGTTATAAATCTTGGTAGTCATATTTGTATATTTATTGAAGACTTATAGTTGTTTGTTTGATTTGTTGTAGTTCTCTATTTTGATACATCTGAGTATATAGTATCTATGCATTTGGTCTTGATTAGTAAGATTCTATTCATATAAATCTTATGTTCTATAACTTGAAGTTTATTCAGCTTTATACTCTGTAACTTCAGTTTAACTCAACTTTATAATCTTGAAAATAATTTCTGGTTTTGTTCAGAGAGTGAGATGCAATTTTGGTGGTTTGAAGATTGAGGACTTATAGTTTCTAAGAGTTATTTGCAAGATTACAACATTGATTATGATGAAAAATTCTTATTAATATTCAAGCTTACTTTGCTTAAAATACTTCTTACAATTAGTGCACTATATGATTTAGAAATCCATCGGATAGATGTTAAGACAGTCTTTCTGAATAGTGTATATATATCAAACTATATATTTGTTAACCACAAGGACACTAACTAAACAATAACCAGAATGGTGAACTCATATACAAACTATATAAAGGATTATATGGTATTAAGCAAGCACATTGGGCCATCTTTCTCTGCTACAATTCACATTACACACACTTTCATAACACACTTTCAAGTCATTTATTGGAGAAAGGTACTAAGAAAATATCAAGCAGCAAGTAAGCCGAGGTGCATACCAGGTCAGGTGGACCTGGGGCATTCGACTGGCAGTATGTTGGAAAGAGACATGGGCTGGGGATGGGGTCTTTCGGTGGCTCGAGTGGACTGGGCAGCTCGGGTAGTGGCAGTGGCACTGGTGGGGGGACTGGAGGGCAGCAGGGGCAGAGCTTTGCAGATACGATGAGGAATAGGGGTTGGCTGATGGGAGCCTACAGGGATCAGGCTGGAGGGAAGGGGAAGCAGAAGGCTGAGGATGCTGGGGGAGCTGGGCCTTCACTGGTGGGAGGTGGGGGAAGTGGAGAGACTGCTGGGGGTAGTGGCGGGACTGCTGATAGTAGCGTGATGGCGAATCTGGAAAAAAAAAGAGATGTGACAGCTGATGGCCAGGTGGGGCAGGGGTTCCCAATGTGGAAGGGGGAACTGGCAGATGGTATAATGGAGCTGGCGGTGACCCCATTACTCAAGAAGTCGATCTCGGAGTTTGCAGTAACCTTGTGCTTCCGGGGCTTGATGGTAATGGCAAGGATGGTTCTGGGGCTTGTTTCAAAGTAGGTGGCTGGGGCGGCTTCAGTGAAGTTCTTGAAGGGTCTGGAGGGGATCAAAGTGGGCTTTGAGGAGGTGGGTCTGCTGGATGAGGCACTGAAGACTGGAGTCGTGGTTGGGGAGATGGTAGTCCCCATGGTGCAGTGCTTGTAATGGGACCCCAGGGTGGTGTAGCTTCTGGTGAAGGGGGTGCCCATGGTGACTAAGGAGGAGACGAGGAAGAGGGTGGAGGAGGTGATGATTGAGTATGGCAACATAGTGGACATCGGCTTTCAGGTGTGGCAGGGGACTACGATCAGGACGGGAGACATTGATGTCCAGATTCAGCTGGCAGGAAAGGAGGATATGGGGAAGGCAAGTGACTGGCCCTCGGTGCTGATGTGGGGGGCTTTTATCTGCAAGGTGTCAAGGGTGAAAGGGAGTGAAGAGGAGGAGGAGGACTTGTTGGAGGCGCTGGAGGAGTTGGGTGGTGCTGCAGAGAGGAGGGTGAAGGCCTGAAAACTGTATGAGGAGTCGATGCATCTGGAGGTTGTGGACGGGAAGCATTTCCATATAGATAGGAAGCAGTGGGAGAGGGCCCAGGGATGCAAGAGGCAGAGGGAGCTGTTGGCTAGTATGACAGGAGAGGTAAAGAAGACAATGGTTGGAGCTGAGGAGTCTGGAGGAGCTGAAGCCAATGTCTGTACCTGGAAAGGAGGAGAGGAGGTGGAGGTGAAGGAGGTAGGGGCTGGAGGGGTGCTGGGCAAGAATCCTTTTGCTGATGGTACCTTCGAGATGTGGGAGCCGGAGCTGGATGCCACTCCCCCTCCACTTATCAGGAGGGGCCCAGTTGGGAAGAGAGGGAAGATGGAGGATACAAGGATGCAGGGGGCCCAGCAGGTACACTTTGGGGTTCCCGATATGGGGCAAGGGGGACAGGTGGTAGCAGTTGGTGAAGATGAGATGGTGGATGTTCCTGAGGAGGAGTGGGATGAGGCTGCCAGTGTAGGAGCTGATACTACAATGCTGGAAGCAGGGCAGCCAGAGACCCCAGGGGGGAAGGAGGTGGGGAACCTGTTGTGGATGCACAAGGTGATGGACAATCTTGCAGCAGAAGCTTTGGGAGAAGTGGACTTGTGAGCAATGCTGGAGGAGCACTGGGCAAGGATTCTGCATAGTAATGGAATGGTAGAGGTACTGAAGGTGGAGATTCTGGGTATTTTCCTGGAGGAGGAGTGGTATGAGGTTGATGAGGTGAGGAGGGCAGAACTTGGGGTGGTCACTGGTTAGCGGGTGGCCTACTGCTGGGCAGAGTGTCATGGTTTGCAGCTCTGGTGGGAGGCCTGTCTGGAGTATCGCGAGGAATTGAGGAGCATGAAGGTGGGGCAATGGTAGAACTTCTGGGAGTATTGGTGGCACAGGAAGCAGGGGAGAGAGAGTGGGCTGCTGAACATGACCTGGACTTGGTGCAGGAGGAGCGGACTGCGGACTTGTAGAGGATGGGACCACGTTATATCATTATTCCTTATGAACAGTACAACCAACATTTTCTCTTTGAATGTGAATGGGTTAAGGGGCTCTGAGTGGTGCAAGAACATTTTTACTTAGCTCAAGGGATTGGAGGCTGATCTCTTTTTACTGCAGGATGTTCAATGTGAGGATGAGGATGATCAGATAGAGTGGACTAGGGAATGGGGTGGGGCTACTGCTTGGTTTGGAAAGGTAGCGATTTTGGTGCAGAAGGGTAGAGGTGAATTGTGGGGAATCAGAAGCTGGGGTGATCACTTGGTCTGGGGAGATTGGCATCGGTCAGGGTGGGAATCAGTGAAGGTGGGCTCTTGCTACTGCCCTGCAGCTAGGGGTGAGAGGACTGCATGGATTAGGGGGCTGCTGGAGGAGGGTGTGCTCTTGGAGGAAGGAGTTGATGTACTCGGAGGAGATTTTAATATGGTTCAGAATCAGCATCTTGATAGGACTGATGGAGGGAGAAGTGCCGGAGGTAGAAGTGGAGTTCTGGATGCATGGGAAGAGGTGGAGATGTTGAGCTCATTGGGGGATATGGGTAGAACAAGGTGGGGTGATGCCAGGGTCTACACACACTGGGTGAATGGCTTGGGCATAAGGATTGATTGGATTCTGATGGCAGAGTGCCAGGGGTCAGATGTTTGGAAGGCTTTGGAAGTGGAGTGGTGCCCATGGTCTGATCACTGGGGACTTTTGGGGCAGGGGCAGTTTGGGGGGAGTGGAGATGGACCCAGACATTGGCGCCTTAACTCCTCCCTGCTGGCTGAGAAGGGGTTGTGGGAACTGTGGGTGGTGGACATTCAGGCAAAAGTTTTTATCTAGAGGCATGAGGGTTTGCCTGTAGCTGTCTGCAGGATGAGATTGAAAGAGGCTGCGAGGGTTTATTGGGGAGAGGCTGGTAGAGAGGCTGGGAGGCAGAGGAAGAGGTGCTCAAGGTGTACTTCCAACAGGCTGAGGAGACTACAAATGGATTGGGTGGATTTGCTTACTGTTGTTGGGGTAGAGGATTGGAGGATCGAGAGGGCAAAATTGGAGATTGTGGAACTACAACAGGTATTGAGGGAAGAGGAGGAGACTCATATGCGGGGCATGGCTACTAAACTAAGGTGGCAGGGACTTGAGGAGGGTGAGCGGCCTACTGGATACTTATCAAGACTTCTCAAAGCCAGGAGAGTGCGACATCGGTGGGAGGGGGTCCTGGATGCCGATGGAGATATAATACATAGCATGCAACAAATCTTAGGGGTGTTGAAGAAGAGATGGCAGGGCTTGTGGAGTGAGGAAGAAGAGGGTGCTGATGAAGCAGCGATTGCAGATACACTAGAAGAGTGGGGACTGCCACAAGTAGCTGGACTGGGTGACTTGATCCTACCAGTGCAGGGGGATGAGATCCAGAGTGTCCTGGCAGCAACTAAACTAGGGACAGCGCCTGGGGAGGATGGATTGCCATAGGACTTCTGGAAGAAGATGGTAAACATCCCTGGAGTTTTGGATGAGATGGCTGCTATCTGTGACCATATCCTTCAGAGCAGTAAGTGGGTGGGAGAGCAGGATCTCGGGCTGGTGGTCTTATTGTATAAAGATAAGGGGAGGAGAGAGGACTAGAAGAACTGGAGGCTGATCATGCTTCTGGACATAGACAGGAAGATGGTGACTAAGGTGATTGTTGCAAGGCTGCAGAGAGTTGCCCAACAGGTACTGGGGGAGGAGCAGTAGGGCTTTGTTGGGGGCAGACTTATAAGAGATGGGACTGCATGGGTTCATGGTATAATTGAAGGAGCCCGGACCTGTGGCCTGGATGGAAGATTGGTCTTTTTGGACCAGGAGAAGGCCTACGACCATGTATGGTGGGTGTGGCTGGGCAAGGTATTAGACTGAATTGGGGTTCCCCCAAGGTTTAGGGCCTCTATGTTGAGTCTCCTGGAGAGTAGTCAGGTAGCTCTGACATGTAATAGTTACTATGGGAGGGCATTTTCCTTAGGAAGAGGAGTTCCTCAGGGGGACCCTCTGTCCCCTATTCTTTATGCCCTTTCACTGGAGCCTTTGATGGATAGGATTCGCTGGAAGGTGGCAGGGCTCTCTATATATGGTATAGTGTAGAAGGTGGGGGCCTTTGCTGATAATATGGTGGTTGGACTTAGGATGGTGACAGATGTAGCGGTGCTTCAGGAGACTGTGGAATAGTATGAGGCACACTTAGGGGTGAAGCTCAACTGGCATAAGTGTGAGACAATAGTGCTAGGGAATGGGCTGGTTGGTGGGGACGTCATTGGAACAATTGTCCCTACTGGTGAGGTGGTGTGGTATTTGGGCATCTTCCTCTCTGTATATGGTTCTGTCTTGCCACAAGTGTGGTGGGAGAGCAGGGTGAACATATGGGGGGAGGCCCTTCAAGGGTGGAGAGGTCACCATATCTCTCTAGTAGGGCAAGTGGCAATTCTGAATACGTATTGGTTCCCCAAGCTATGGTATGTGGGTTATCACCTCGACTTCCCAGCATGGGTGGTGAAGAAGCTGGCGAAGATAGCTAGGGATTGGATCTGAGTGGGGAGGAGTTCCCAGGTCAGTTGGGATACTCTTGCAAGGCCGGTAGTCAGGAGAGGGCTTGGACTGATGGACTTTCCCAAGAGGCTGCACTGCTTGTGAGCTTGGTGTGAGAAGAGCTGTAGAACTACAGAGTGGAAGTTGGGTGCCTCTGTTGCAGAAGGTGTTGGAGAGGCGAACATCTCTTCAGGGGTCCTCTGGGGATCTGCTCTCTTTGGTGGGGCTGAATGGAATTCGGCGGCTGAGGTTCAAGAGATTTTGATGGAGTGTGGCTGATGGCGCACACCGAATTGGCCTGCACTAGCAAGGCAATGAGGGGGAGGCAGTTTGGGACCTAATATGTGGCATTGGGATAGACTGCTCCTGGGAGGTACTCAACTTGCTATGTTCAATATTCGGGAGAGAGTAGAGTGTCAGCAGGGGCTTGGCCAGGATCTTTGGCTGAGTGGCTGGTAGGTGGCAGGAATCGGCAAGGAGTGGGACTGGGCGGGTATCTGGTCTTGAAGTGCAGAGGTATGGAGGTGGCTTCCCCCTAAGTTCTGGGTGATATGGTGGAGGATGTTGCAGAGGAATTTTATGCTGAATTTCCATATGGGGCATTTGGTGGATGGTGGACAATTTGACTGTAAGGAGTGTTATGATGTTGGGAGAGCTGGGGGTAGTGTACAGATACCAGAACATTGGCTGGGAGAGTGCGAGGTTTTGGGGGACTTTTGGGCTGAGATAGGAGATAGACTGGGTGTGGGGTGTAGGCTGGTGGGGGAGGGAGGTCGCTGGGAGGACTTGAGATCTCAGCTTGTGGGTGGAGTGGGTGATAGTTGGCTCACTATAGGGTGGGTATTAGTAATATGGGTAGGACTAGTAGGTCATTGGCTTTTTGTATTTGAGGGGGGGCAGCAGTTGGGGCTGTAGGAGAAGGTGTTAAGATGAGAAGGGCTATTTGGGGATCTGCTGACTAGATGGTGAGTGGGTTGGGGTCCTCAGGGGGGCCAATGTCATGGTTTGGTGGTGAGGATCTGTGAGCAGAGT
>RBNI01001009.1:0-25154 GCA_003990745.1 Jimgerdemannia flammicorona | reverse complement strand
AAAAAAAAAACAATTAAAAAAAAAAAAAAAAAAGAATAATTCATGGTCCTTTAATAATCAATTGTAATAATAATACTAAATATATATATATATATATAATATAATAATAAAAAATAGATACAGAAAAAAATGATTTATTAAAATTATAATTAAATAAAAATAATATCAGATTTTAAAAAATAAAATATATTAAAAAATAATATTCAATATTAATTTTATTATATCTAGTATATTTCTAATGAATTAAATTAGAGAGAAATATTATTTAGTTTGAATATTTTAATATTTAAATTAAATTTCAAAACTAACATATAATATATAGTTATATTTTTATTTATTACTAAAAAAAAATAAATATAATAATATAATAAAATTCTATAGACTAATGGAAAACTCTCTTAAGTTTATTTCTATAGAGAGTTTTTTGAATATTTTCTTTTATATTTATAATAATTAATTTTTTGTAAAAATATTTGAAAATTTGATTATATAATTATGTTAATATATATTATATTAGAGATAAGATATATACTCTCTTTGAGATATTTATATAAAGTATATAATAATAATAATATAATATTCTTTTAGTTTTAAGTAAATAGTATTAAGATACTAATTTTATATATTTAATTATATAAGAAATAAGACCTAAATTATAGTTAAAAAATTTAAAAATTTTTGTAAGTAAATTTGCCTGCAAAAATATATAGTTTATTAGTTAGCAGTCACCCCTCCTCTCTTAGTCCCAGTCTCTCCAGTCTCTATGTCTACTCTTCTTGGCAGAAAACCTTCAGCTCTTCTCTGGCTCAGCTCATCTCTACTGCCAGCTTCACTAGTCTGAGTATCTGTTAGTTAATCTTCTATCTTTATCTTATTAGTAAAACTTATGGACTCTTATCTGTCCCTACTCTCACCTAATGCCTATCATCCTTCAGGCCCTCCCTGATCACTTACACTACTGAAAAAACAAATTTCCAGACTATAATATCTTCCAACATACTACTATCCAAAGGCTCTAGGTCTGTCAGATCTAGTATATACATATATCAGAACTTTTGTTTATTTCTATATTATTATTATCTTTTCTCCAAATATGATGTTGAAAGTATTATCAGAAGTTTATATAATGTGAATTATAATAGAGAGAGATATTATTATATATCTTTGTTACTTCTATTACTAATAATAAATCTTACTTATTATAGATATATTCTTAATATATAATATTACTTATAAAGTATTATAAGTTAATGATATTTAATTTTATCTAATTTAATAAATATTATCTAATGCTTATTTAGTTAGCTTTTGTTTTTAATATCTTTATTTAATAAGAATATTAGCTTTATTCTTATCTACTTACTTAGTGAGAACTATTATATTATAGTTTAATCTATCTTAAATATATTGTAACATGCCTGGCTTAATGGAGGCAAATTACAAGATTGGGGGTTGATGTAGTTTGGCTTGCACCCTCAGTTACTTTGTCAAAAAGCAACAAAATGTTCTAAGTTTCCTGAGGTCCTTGATATTTAGTGGTATAATAGTCAAAGTCAGATATCTGTAAGTGATTTGTATGTTGATTTCCTAATTGAGATAGTTCTCTGAGTATAGTGGTGATTTGTATATATGATGTAGCAATCTCCTTATATATGATGGTCTGGCAATTTGGTAGTTCTTCTTATATGATTTCTGTATAACAATCTCTGTATAGTATAACAATCTCTATATAGTATGACGATCTCTGTTGATTTCCAAAAGTATGTGATTTCTACATAATAATCTCTTTATGTAGCATAATGATCTTATATACATAGTACAGCATTCTTTAAAAGTATGAGATTTTGGCAGATAACTTGATTTAGGTATGGATTCTTCTGATTTGGCAGATTCTTTTGGGAATATCAGATAGTATGGATTCTTCTTACTGGAAATAATACTGGCAGCAGATTCTTCTTACTAGGAATGGAAAACTCAGATGCAGATAATTCAGATAACTTAGATAACTTAGATGTCTTAGATATTATAGATAATTCAATAACTCAGGTAACTCAGATATTGCAGATTCTTAGCAAAGTTATATCAAAGACTAGCTTCATTTGTGAGTTATGTCATAAGACTGGCTCTACTGCAAAGTTGCATCAGAAGACTGGCTGTAGCAAGAATAGAGTTCTATGGGAATATGGGTTTCTCTTCAGGCTTATCTGGCAAGTGAACCAAAAACATAGTGGACTTCTCTTGAAACAGACTTGTTCTTTGTATCAGAAAGTGGACCAGAGTAGTAAAGGGGCAAAGCTCACAATCTTCTAGTAGTAGCTATAGAGCAGGCATTTCTCCTAAGTATTACAATCCTTCTTGGATCAAGTGGCTTTTAGCAGGTGTATCTCTTGAAGTATAGTAAGCAGACTTGTCTTTTGCTTTATGTTTCAGAACTGAGTTTTATTCACTCTTGTCTCTGGGTATTTTATACAAGTTGGTTGCTATCTGGTTACTATATAGCTAACTATAGATTTGCTATTTGTGACAAATTGTGTAGGTTCCACACAAGTGTACAGATCTAGCATAGGTATATAGGTCTAATATAGGTATGCAGATCCTACACAAATATACCTTATCTGGTAGTCTGGCTATTTATACAGTTTTCCACAGCAATGGTTCCTGTATCTGGTTACTATGCTAAGTATTCATATCATGCTATATTGAAAGTTTACATCATCTGGCTATATTATACTATTTACTTATCACAATATATATATAACTTCTTAGATTAAAGTAAATAACTCTCAGCTCCTTTTATTTGAAAAATATAAAAGACTTCAAGAGACTAAGATAAATATATCTATCTATAGTATAAAGCTTAGAGATTGAAAAAGATAAACTACTTTTATTATATAATATTTAAATTAAGAATTAAAATTTATAAATAACTTAAAAAATATATTATTAAATTACTAAAAAATAAAACTTTAAAAAACTACAAATAACTTGAAATGAATTAAATATTATAAATAAATATATATGTAAAATAATATAATTTATATTTAGTAATATTCTTTATTGAAGAAATTAGATAAGATACTAAAATGAATAACTTTACTAATAATAATGTGATGTCATGTGACATGATAATAGAAGATGAAGATTCTGCTGTATCTCTAATTATCATTTTGGCTCACATGGTTAAAGCTATAGTGATTTACAGATTACAATTTCCTGACCATACTGATGGAGGTATATAATAAAAATATAATATGTCTACTTTTAAAGACTAAAAGCTTAAACTCCTTTCTCTTTAATACTTTGAAATATCATGCCTAATAATAAATTATTTCTGAGTATACTCCTTCCAAAGTACATGACATTAACTGCCCTAATATAAAATATACTTATTACTCTAATTAGTAACATTATCTTCCTCTACCCCTTAACTATTTTATTTATCTCAATAATTTACCCATCTTTTCATCTACTACTCCAGTATTATGAAGATTGTTTACTTTTGCTCTATATCTTATAAATGAGCCTGATAAGATAAGATAAAGCTTACTATCAAGTGCTCTATATCATAGTAAATCTTTAAAGAGCTCATATTATACTAACTCTGATAAGTTAGATGACCCTCAGTACTCCTTTATCTATGGCAGATATCATGTTATATGCATAACCTTGGCTGCTATCCTCCCCCTTCCTATATTCTATACTACATAAGTAGTGCCAGCTATGTACTAATCTGCCCAAGCTGCCTTTATTTGTCCTTTGATACTCTCTGCTACTGTAACTATATAGGTTTTTGCTTCACCTTCAGCAGGCCAAATCCTGATTGCACTTCATGCCTCTCATTCTTTATATGGCATCTTAGTAATCACCAAGAACTCTACAATGATTTGCCTGCACTTTAATGGTCATAGATATGTTGGTAGAGATAGTCACTATAAGTGAGGACATTGTAGTGGATAGAGAGATAGGTAGGTTGGTGAGACAGATAGTACTAGTAGGGACAATATTACTGCATAAGGTAGTAGGGGATATTGTAACTAAAGGATAAGCTTTCTTATATTATCAAATACTTTAGAAAATACTAAGACTCCTCTTACTTTTTACTCATTTTGTATCTTATTTTCATACAGATTTATAATATAGCTTTATATTGCATCTAATATCATAACTATTGAAATTAGTCTAGACCACTGCTATGTTCCAGCTTTTAACAGTTTTGTGAGCCTAACTGATAGCAAGATTAAGCTCAGCATGGATATCCATAATGAGCCCAGGTATTGCAAGATGAGTCTCCTGCCCTTGTAGAAAACATGATTGATACCATACTTGACACTTTAAGTGCACAATCTTTAAGCCACTGAAATCATATACTACTCTCAGAACAAATCCAGAAATTACATATAAGTTCATAAAGCTGAGTCAACTTGAAGTTATAGAATATAAGATTTATATAAATGAGACCTTACTAATCAGGACCAAATGCATATATACTATGTTCTCAGATATATTGAAATAGAGAACTACAACAAACCAAACAAACAACTACCTATAACTCTTGAATATATATACAAACATAACTACTGAGATTTACAACCATATCTGTACTGATATTTGTAATACTATTGTCAACTGAGGCACACCTCCTCTGCCTCTCATGAATATCTATAGTCTGACATCTCTCTACTTCATGGAAGTTTGATGGAATACCCTGAATATACTTAGTGAAACCCACTGAATCAGACAAATCTCAAGCTACTATCAGATCAGCTATCTCCTAGAAGATATGGTCGAATACCACTATAATACAGACATTATTCAAATGTCTCAATACCAGAAACTCATCACCTTCAAACACTGAGAACTCTATTATAAATATAGTACCTTTATTTTCTATCTCTGAGTTACTACTACTGAAATGGTTGCAACCCTATCCTATGGCCAAATTGACAATATGATATAAGAACTCAACTATAAGTATATATATTGAATATATTCAAACCACAGACAGAACCTTCCTATATCCTGATAACCACATCCTACAAATTCCCTAAGTTGGATATATCATGAAGGATATCAATGTTATAATCTGATTTAATAATGATGAAGTAAAAGATAATAATTTCTCCAATACCAATATGACCTCCAGCCAAGGATCTCTGCTAGCCCTGATCATCCCACCAATCTTGCTAATGAACTTATAATAGTTCATAACTACCTATAAGACCCATTGAGATAATGACCACTGGTACAAGTACTAATCTATATTTATGCCTGATTACTTCAACTATAATAAAGAGACTGGAGAACACAACCTATATATCCAGACCACTCTCGAGATTGAACCAACAACTCTGCCACCCAAGTATAAGTGATATAAAGTATAGCTACTAGCATACTACAACTCTGCAACTCATAGTGCCGTTATCTGTAAAAGGTATACAGATAGTAAATCCAATAAAAGTGAAGATGATGCATCTCTCCTTCACCCACCAACTCCATATCCAGTATATGAGACTGATGATGTTATCTTGTAGGATGATGATGTAATCCTAATGTATTATTATCTGAGTGAATAGGGAGAAGTAATCTAAGAACCACTCTTCCTAGATGACTACTTCATCAGAGATGATATCATCAATAGTGTGACAAACCAAAATATATCACCCAAATTATATCTTAACCAGATGATGTGAACAATGAGGTAAGATGACATAAACATATAGCATAGTAACCAGCAAAACTGTATAAATAGCCAGAGATACCAGAAAGGGTCTGTTTACCTGTACAGACTCTGTATACTGTACAGGTCCTGTTCACTGTACAGACTCTGTATACTGTACAGGTCCTGTTCACTGTACAGACTCTGTACACCTGCCATAAGTAGCAGATCTATAGTTAGCCACATAGTAACCAGATAGCAACCAACTTGTATAAATTACCCCAGAGACAAGAGTGAATAAACCTCAGTCTGAATTGAAGTGCAAACCAAAGAAGCCTCTAAAGATTGAGCATTGGTCCTCTTATTCCCACTTCAGTCCACTTTCTAATACAAAGCTTGAAGATTTGCCGCCTAAGTTCAAGGAGAACTTTGCTGCCTTTGAAGAACCTGCCACTTAAGGAATAAGCCATGCTATTGGTATGCTTGCCAGATAAGCCTGAAGAACCCCAGTTTCCACATTCCCAGAGAGCCTTACCACAAGCCAGTCTCTGACACAACTTCACAGTAGAGCTAGTCTAGCGATGCAACTCCATGCAAACAAAGCCAGTCTTTGATGTAACTTTGCCAAGAGACCCTTTCCCAAAGAATGCTTCCAGTTGTTCATATTCCCAATTGAAGCTGCCAATTTATAAGAATCCATGCCATCTAAGTTAATTCCCAGTTAAGCTGCCATTTTCAAGAAGTCTGCTGATTCAGGAAGAATCTGTGTCATCTGCTGTTTTTGAGTTATCCACTGTATTCCCAGAAGAACCCCACCAATTCAGGAAGAATCCACATTACCTGAGTTATCTGAGCTATTGAATTACCCGCCTCTCACAATATCTGAGTTATTTGTCAATTCCCAGTGAGCCAAATCGAGTTATCCACCAAATCCACATAAGGAGAACTGCTAAATTGCCAGACTGTCATACACAAGAAGATCATTGTGCTCCACAAAGATTGTCACACCAAGACCGTCACCCAGAAATCACATACTTTTGGAAATTACCTTGCTATATAAAATTGTATCATTTCCAGTTGACCCAAGAAGGAAGTCCATTCACACACAAATTGCCACTACACCCAGAGAACCATCTTAATAAGGAAACCACTCACAGATATCCAGATTGACTATTATACCACTAAACACCAAAGACCTCAGGAAATCTTAGAATATTTTGTTGCTTTTTGACAAAGTAACTGGGGGCTCAAGCCAAACTACACCAACCCCCCAACCTTTTAATTTTCCTCCATTGAGCTGGCACATTATATTTGGGGGCTCAACTGGGAAGATTTCAAAATCAATATGACTTTTCAGCTCACAAGAACCCACAGTCAAACTGGATACATTTGACCCAATACCAACCTCTGCCACTACAGGAGAACCAGTTATCTCTAGCATTTGGACAAGAAGAGAAGTAATCACATCAAGACTTGCCAACTACCCAATATCAGAAGGATCTCAACCAGAACCAGAAGGCAGTACAGCCCAAAATCCCCAATCAGATCAACCAGACAATACAGACAGCCCTGCTAGAGATTTCGGAGAACTTGCACAAGAACTAGAAGATCTCATCACACGAACCCAACACTTTACAGCCAGACACCCCATACTAGTCCCACCAATCCCACCAATAGAACCCCTACCACAACCCCTTGCAGAATCAGAAGTAGTTCCTACAAGACTACCTAGGCCTATTCCACTCCATCCAAGAACCAGAACACCATCCTCAAGATACCCAAGCACCCCCACTTCCAGTGTTAGCTCAGAAAGTGAATCAGAATCCAAATCCGAATCTGAACCAGAATCAGAAGAAAGTGACGAAGAAATGGCCACTTCATTGCCAACCTTTGCAGAATACCCAGAGGAAGACCCAAGAGAATTCCTTGATGGAATTGAAGGAATTGCAGCCTTGAGAAACCTCTCAGATGAAAGAAAAATCGCCATTTACAAAGCCCAGCTCAGAGAACCAGCCAGAGGAATTTTCCATCAAACAGCAAACAACTGAGAGTCAGAACTAGCAAGACAGATACAAGCAGCAATGTCTGATGAGCTAGAATATGAGGCCATGGTCCACTGGCTCATCGAAAAATATGCAGGAAATGAAACCTGCCACAAGACTCAGGAATCCATCATGGGGATGAAGATGAATCTTGGAGAATCACCCAGAGCCTTCTTCACAAGAATCCAGAAGAGAATGCATTCTGCCAGGTTCAATGCCACCAACCAAGACATCATAGGTCCAGTGACCTTCATAAATGGAATTCCCCCAAATATTGCTCAGTATATCTGCACCCTAGGCATCAGAAGGTCCAAGGAACAAGTAGATGCAGCCTAAGGATACTTTGATGTCAGACAAGGAACTACTTAGAGTGATCATGACAGAAAAGGAGAGAAGGAAGACATCCTGGTCAAAGCCCTACAAGGACTCCTTCAAGGACAAGAAAGATCTAAAGAAAGAAGGCCAGCTAAAGAAGAAAAGAAGAACAGAAGCAAAATCCAAGACCTTAGTTCCAAGTTGGACCAATTGGTTGGACAGATTGAAAAACTCACCATATGTGAAAATTGGAGCTATCAGGACAACAGAGCATATCCATCACAGAGGAGCCAAGGTTATCCACCAAGAGATAACAGGAAATACCAGCAAGAAGAAAGAAGGTACCCTGCCCGAGACAGAGCCCAAGTCCAATGCTTCTACTGTAGACAATTTAGACACTATGCCACTGAATGTGACAATAAAAGAAGTGACCGAAGGGACTCAGAACCACTGAACCGAAGGAACAACACTCAGTACAAGAAGACTGAAGCCCATCCTGTCGAAGATTTGGAGAAAGCAAGCAACAGTGAAGACTATAGTGACCTAGACTTATACCCTACTAAGGTTAGCACTAGAAAAACAGTCTACCCAGCAGAGAAAAGGAAGAGACCTGTAGGAAGGCCATCCAGAAATGTCAGCAAAAGAATGATCCAGGAAGAAGATGAAGAGCATGAGGAGGAACAGGTAGAAATACCTCCCTGAACTTCATCACTATTTGAGCCCAAAACAAATGAGCCACTACCAGAAGATGAAGAAATGGAACAAGAAGAATGGGAACCTATACCCCTGAAGCCTAAGAAGAAGTATACTCTGAAGACCATGCCTAGAGACTTTTACAATGAAGCCTGGCAGAAGATTCAAGAAGCTAAGATAGAAGTCCCTCTCCTGCAGTTCTTGCAACTGACACCAGCTGGAGTCTGAAACAAATTGCTGAGAACCACCAGATCTAGCACTGGCCAAGTTCCAATCCCACAGCAAGAACCAGCTTCCATCCCTGTCCAAGCAGCCAAAAGACATGTCAGCACTTATTTACATGGAGATATTGGAGGACAAAAAGCGAAAATTCTTATAGACACAGGAGCAGCTGTCTGTGTCATTGCCAAATAATTCCTGGATACCCTCCAATGGCCCATTGATAGACCATCCAACCTCAGCATTACAGTAGCAGATGGAGCCCAAACTCAACCCCTTAGAGAAGTACGAAATATCATCATCTCTCTTGGACACATTCAGTTCTCCATCCCCAAAGCCGTTGTCACTGAAGCTGTCACCTATGATATGATTCTTAGCACTAACTGGATGAAGGAAATGAATGCAATTGTTGATATCAGCCAACAAGTACTCAAGTTTGACTATCAGGGCAAGAAGTACAGAGTAAGAGTGACCAGCTACAAATAATCAAAGAAGAAGAAGAAGGTCACTATTCAGGAAGAGTATACCAGCAGTAAAGAATCTACTACAGAAGAAGAGGAAGAATCCGAAGATGGAAATGATCCCAGACTCAATCCCTGAATCAACCTGGTGGATGACAGACCAGAATACAATGTGTGGGCCAAGAACACCATCCCTATCACCATTGGAGCCATTGCAGGAGAAATCAAAGGATGCCCTACATACCTCAAGAGACACAGATGTCCTGAGCACTCCTCCAAGATCATGGGAACAAGGAAATCGCCTGGCACAGCCTGCCCAGAGTGCAGAAGAAAGAAGAAGAAATGCAGACATGTTCCAGAAACACCTGCAACCGAAGCTACAGAAGTCCAAGTGATTTGGGATCAAGAATCATCCGAGGAGGAAGAAACTTCTGACCAAGAAGTCCCTGAACAAGAAGCACATGAAGAGGAAGAAGTCCCTGAACTCATCCCCTAGGATGACCCTTGCTGGACACTACCTAAAGACAATGACCCTTGGAATACAGAAGAAGGACCCAGTACAATCACCATTATTCTCAAGAAAGAGACTCACCAAGAGAAAGCTTTTGGCTAGGAAGATGTCCACACCAAATGGTCTTCCACTCTCTCCAAGACTACTGCTATCAGTGTCATCTGTTGGACCAACAAGAAGGACAGAGACCCTAGAGACCAGAACCCCCAACTACTCTTACACAATCCACCACCTTTCAAGAAGTCACTACAAGGTTACAAAGTCGATTTAGGGGACAAGGCTTCTTCACCCAAACAGAAATGTACCCTTTGTCTACCCTTCTCCCAACCTATGATCAAGATGGGTACCAATTTCCAAGACAACAAGAGATAAATAGCTGGGAACATCATTTTTGAGCAATGGGATATTGCAACCATGGGAGACACCCTGACTGCCGAGACTGCAGACATCAGAAGATTCACCTCAGTCATGATGTTGCAGTGCATACTTTGAAGAAAGGAGATAACTGAAGCCAGATCTGAAAAAGCCAGATTCAAAAAAACCAGACCAAGAAGCCAGAAAGAAGAATCCTCAAGATCTATGATTTGGGAGAAGATATCCTAGCTCTCATCAGACATGCTACCCACCAGGGATGGGCAGAAGATGCTGCCAACTTCATAGAAGCCCTAGACCCTACAGAAAGAAGGGGAATTAATTACCTCCAAGACCCTTCTACTGGAGCCAGATGGCCACACCTCAACCTCAGAGCTTGGAGGCTCTCTGCTAGTAGAGCTTCAGCCCTAGGAAAGCCCGAACTCAGTAAGGATATTACCCAGTATGCCCTGCTGCACCCAAAGGCCAAACCCCCAACCAAAGCCCACCCAGAAGATGTAGGATATGATCTTCACAGCCTGGAGGATGAATTATCAAGCCTGGAAAAACCTTCATGGTCAGAACTGGATTAGCCATACAGCCACCCCAAGGAGCTTATATTCAACTGACCTCAAGGTCCGGACTTGCTAGATAAGGGATAACTATAGAAGGAGAAATCATTGACCCTGGATATACAGGCAAAATCAATGTTATCCTATACAACAGCAGTGCAGAATGGCACTGAATCATTAGAGGACAGAAGATTGCCCAAGCAGTCTTCATGAAGGTCAAGACCCCATAGTTACAAGAAGTCTCTGAACTAACTGAAGGAATAAGACAAGCAAAGGGATTTGGAAGTTCAGACAGAAAGGAGATACATCTCCTATAAGTCAACCACCTCAAGAGGAATGTTCCCCAGCAAGTGTATCAGCAATCAGTCAGACTGCACAAGAATCTCATCCTGGAGCCTGGAGAACAAACTACCTTCGAAATCTTTGCACCACCCGACCCCAGAAACCTCTTTTTTGAACTCAAGGAAGATATCCCATATCTGGACATAGAGGGACATACATTCCCTGACAAGATGAACCCAGTACACTTCCAAGGAATCAACCAAAGTTGGGAGACCATCATCTTGCTGAAAGGAACCATCATAGGACATCTGGTGCCTTTTCTCAACTGAACTCATAGAGAAGTTTATGAACTAAACCTATTGGGAAATAGCAAAAGGTCCCAGAAGAAAGGAAAGGTCCCTCTGTGATCCAGGAGACAGTGAGGCTTTCCACCAATATTGGAGAAGAATTGACACCTCAACAACAGCAACAACTAGTAGAATTACTCAATAAATATCAAGATATCTTCACCACCAATTATGGCAACCTGCCATACAATCTATCATACCACCACAGCATAAATACAGGAAATGCAACACCCATTCAGCAGAAACCCTATAGAATACCCCATCACTTGAAAACATTCGAAAAGGAGCACATTCAAGAACTCTTAGACAATGGAGTTATCTGACCTTCTATCAGCCCCTGGGCCAGTCCTATACTTATTGTACCAAAGAAAGGAGGATGGAGACTCTGTATGGATTACAGAAAACTCAATTCAGTCACCAAAAAGGATACCTATCCTTTGCCCAGAATCAATGACCTTTTGGATCAGTTACAAGATGCCAGATACTTCAGCAGTATGGACCTCTTCACAGGATTCCACGAGATCCCCATGGACCCCAAGGACATTCAAAAGACAGCCTTCCTTACTCTAGGAAAACTGTTTGAGTACCTCCGAATGCCCTTTGGACTTTGCAATGCACCTCCCACTTTTCAGAGGATGATGAATTCAGTCTATGCCCCTTTGATTCACCACTGCCTGATTGTATACATAGATGATTCCAACATCTATTCAGTAAATTTTGAAGAACACCTGCACCACCTAGAGGAATTCTTCAAGCTTACCCACAAAAACCACTTGAGACTAAATGCAAAGAAATGCTACTTTGGGAAACAGAAACTCGAATTCCTTAGATTCATAGTCTCAAAAGAAGGAACCCATGTGGACCCAAAGAAAACCAAGAAGATCAACAATTGGCCAGTACCCAGGACCCTAAAGGAGACACTATCATTTCTGATGCTAGTATTCTATTACAGAAGGTTTATCAAGAATTTTGCTCAAATTGATGCCCCAATCTGGATCCTTCTCAAGAAAGGAGTACCATTTAAATAGACAGAATTACAAGAAAAAGCCTTCAAGGAACTCAAAAATTGCATGACTACAGCACCAATCCTTGTATGTCCCAATCTACAGAAGCCATTCATCTTGTATACAGATGCCTCTAAAGATGGCCTCAAAGCAGTTCTAGCCCAGGAAGGACCTGATCAATAGCATTATGTGATAGCTTATGCAAGCAGAGCTACCAATCAGCAGCAAACAAACTATGGTAGCATCAAACTGGAATGCCTTGTAGTCATATGGGCAGTCACCCTATTCAAGCATTACCTCATTGGAAAAAGGTTCACCCTGATCACAGACCATACAGCCCTCAAATGGTTATTCAACCATAAGGAACCCATGGGAATCCTAGTCCGCTGGATCCTTATCCTTCAGGATTACAAAATAACCATCATCCACAAAGCAGGGAAAGCTCACAACAATGTTGATGTACTTTCCCGCCAGCCCCAATGAACCAGAAGAAGGGTGTCCCAAGGAACTACACTCTAAAGGAAGCTCCTCAGACCATCAAGGTACAAGAAGATCTCATCTGAAAAGAACATCAGAAAGCCCATCAAGGACAGACAAGCACAGAAGACAAGATTCGAAAACTGTATCAACATTAGCCTCACCTCAGAACTCAAGTCCGAGACATCATTCAGAAATGTGACACTTGCCAGAAGTACCAAGGAAAGAAGAACTATCAAGCCCCTTTGCAACTGATTCCCCCACCCACTCACATCTTTCAGAGATGGGGAGTAGATGTAATTGGACCTCTACCAGTTACACCAAAAAGAAACAAATATATCCTTGTATTTGTGGAACACCTGACCAAGTGGCCTGAGGCTTTCCCAATAGAAATTGCAGATGCCTTAACCATTGTAGATCTCTTCCATAGACTCACACTCAGATATGGACCCCCAGAAGAACTCATCTCTGACTGAGGCATGGAATTCATCAACAATATAATCACAAGTTATGCCCAAATTCAAAAGATCCACCTCAAAAGGACTACATCATATCACCTCCAGACCAATGGCATGACAGAGAGAATGAACCAGACCATCAAGAAAGGACTTGCCCAAGTCAATCCTACTAATTGGGACCTCTGCTTACCTGAGATCCTATGGGAAATCCAGAACACCCCTGCTACCTCCACCAAACAAAAGCCATTCGAAATGATGTTTGCTAAGAGAACCAGAACTGCTGACCATGAGAATCTTGGAGACCTCTTCAAAAAGGCAGAACAGTTATATAATCAAGCCTGAGGACAGATTATCAAAGCTCAGGGAAGACAAAAGAAGTACTATAACCAAAAACAAAAGGATCAGAAGATCAAGATTGGAGATCAAGTCCTAGTTTGGAGAAGCATGATTGAAACAAACTTTGCCACTAAACTGGAACCAAAATGAGAAGGACCTTATCTTATATACAACATCAGAGGAACCAGCATCTATTTAAGGAGCATGGATGGACAAACCCTGAGAATACCAGTAGATATCAATCGCCTCAAACTATATATTCCCTCCACACCATGAGCCAAAGAATTGATCAGTGCCTTTAGACCCTCATCCTCAGCTCTTTCCAAGCCCTACCAGTTCCCTTACCCCAGTTCCGCCAACTTGAAGAAACCCCCATACAATTGATCCAGAAGCATCAAGAGAACCTTGCCATTGCCCAAAGGTTACTTCAGATCTTGGGATCCTCTGGGAGGGAGGCGGCGTGGTTTAGTGTCTAGGATATGTGAGCAAAGTGGCGGGAGGGTGGGGATTGTGTTAGACAAAGTAGAATTTCATTGAGAAGAGGTAGGGGGGTGTGGCCCCCCTAGGGGGATCAGTTAGGGGGTGGGATCACTGTATTTATATGGGATAGACAGGTGTTAATAAAGGAATGGAGTCCAAGTGACTATAAAAAAAAAAAAAAAAAAAAAAAAAAAAAAAGATTGCTTCAGATCCATCATCTACAAGCCTTCTATAACATCGGACAGTTATTGACAGAACAACCTTATATAAGGAGCCCAGCCAGAATTACTCTCAGAGAAGTAAGAACTGCCAAATGAATCTACACTCTGTACAGATGAAATGAGGGAGCCCTGGTGCAGTCCCACTTCCACCTCAACGATATCCATCAGATGAATGAGACCACCTTCCAGAGTATCCTTCAACAAGTAGACATCCTGTTTCCTGAGAAACAAGAAGAAGATCCAGAGTTAGAATGGAGTGACCCCAGTACAGACAATGAAGATGATGGGACAGGTATAGATGCAGAAGATGCCTATACTTATTGGAATGATGACTAAAGAATAGTCTGAGACAGACTACCCTTTAGTGGGGGCTGATGTGATGAACCACAAAAATGTAGCAATCTCAAAACCCAACCAGGTGATGTGAACATTAGTACAGCATAGTAACTAGTAACCATTGCTGCAGAAAATGTATAAATAACCAGATAGCCATAGAGGGAAATAATGTGAACAGTGGCTGTCACTCTGACAGTAGCTGTCACTCTGATAGCAGCTATCACCCTGACAGTGAATGTCACCCCATAAATAGCATTCTATAGTTAGTCAGATAGCAACCAAATAGCAACCACAATGTATAAAATACCCCAGAGACAAGAGTGAATAAACCTCAGTCTGAATTGAAGTGCAAACCAAAGAAGCCTCTAAAGATTGAGCAATTGGTCCCCTTATTCTCACTCTGGTCCACTTTTCGATATAAAGCTGATTTTGCCACTAAGTTCAAGGAAGAACTTCACCACCTTTGGAATTATTAGTTCACTTGCCAGATAAGCCTGAAGATTTGCCACCCAAGTTCAAGGAAGAACTTTGCCACCATTTGAGTAGTCTGCCGCTTAAGGAATAAGCTGCCATTTCCAAGTTATTCTCTACCTTCCCAAGAAAGCCACCTTGCTCAAGCCAGTTTCTGATGCAACTTCGCAGTGGAGCTAGTCTACAATATAACCCCATGCAAATGAAGCCAGTCTTTAACATAACTTTGCCAAGAGACTCTTTCCCAAAGAATACTGCCAGTTGTTCGTATTCCCAGAAGAGCTCAATCCGGAAGAACTCATGCCATCTAAGTTATTCCCAGTTGAAGCCGCCCTTTTTTCAAGAAGCCCACCGATTCAGGAGAATCCACATCATCTGCCATTTTCAAGTTATCCACATTCCCAGAAAACCCGCGTCATCCAAGTTATTTGTTGTTCCCAGTGAGCCTGAGTTATTGAATTACCTGCCACCATTATAATTCCCAGTAAGAAGAATCCATGCCATCTTCTATTCCCAAACCACTACTTTTGGAGAATCTGCACCAAATTGAGTTATCCACCAAATTATTAGAATGTCCGTGTAAGAAACCTATCATACTACACAAAGATTGCCACCACCAAAGAAAGAAACCACTAAATTGCCAGACTGTCATGCCTAAGAAACTCATGCTACACAAGAGATCGTTATGCAGAAATCACATACTTTGGGAAATTGCCTCGCTATACAAAATTGTGGTATTCCCAGTTGACCCAAGAAGGAAAAGACATACAAATCACCACTACACCCAGAGAACTGTCCCAATAAGGAAATTGCTTGCAGATATCCAGCTTTTGACTACTATACCACTAAACACCAAGGACCTCAGGAATCTTAGAACATTTTATTGCTTTTTGACAAAGTAACTAAGAGCTCAAGCCAAACTACATTAATCCCCAACCTTGTAATTTGCCTCCATTGAGCTGGCACATTACAATATTAAGATAAGTTTGAAAACAAAAGGAGGTTTAGGAGATCTATTGAGAGAGATAGCATTTTAGAATATAGTTTTTTTTTTTTATAGTTACTCAGACTTTTGCATTTATTACCAAACTAATCTATATTAATATAATATATAATATATAACTATCTCATCTCCTACTCAATCTCTCTGAGAGAACTCCTCTCTCTATGTCAGAATACTACCAGATCATTAATAACTACAACTCTCTCACTACTTTCCCGCAAATACTCTCTATCAGATAGTGATAGCAACCACTCTAAGGGCCCCACTCCCTCCACCAATCAGATATAATATCTATTCTCAACTTCTCTCACTTTATTATTTACTTCTCTAGCTCTATCTACTATCTATTCTCAAATATATATATACAGTTAATGTCTAGCCAAACCCACCTATACTACTAATGCTCAACTAACCATAAGTCACTCATTACTAATATATCTCACCAAATGTAACTTTAAGTTCTCTCAATGATCTCTCTCTACCTATTTACCCTTATATCTCCAAGCAACTACTAACTAATCTCCAGAAGTTCTCAAGGACCTTACACTCACTCAGTCAATATTCTAGTATCTGTTAGAGTATATAGAGTTCTTTAAGAAGAGTAGTAGAAAAGAGTAATTATAAAGTTGAAAAAAGTAATAAAGAAATAATCTAATAGAAATCTCTTTTTTTAAAAAGATAGTAGTATTAAATATATATTGATTTTTTTTTATTTTATAGTCACTTGGACTCTTCCTTTATTACCCCCATCTATCTTATATAAGTACAGTGAACCCACCTCCTATCCAATCCCCCTAGGGGGGCCCCTCCCCCCTACCACTTCTCAATGAAACACCACTCTATCAAATACAATCCCCACCCTCCCACTACTCTGTTCATATATCCTTGGCACCAAACCTCACTGCTGCCGCCCTGAAGGACTCCAACCTATCCACCATCCAGTCATTAGATCCCCCAACAGCTCCTCCCACCTTAAAACCTTCTCCTGAAGACACATCCGCTATCTCTCCTCAAATACAAATAGCCAATGTTCTGCCAATCCTATCCAAACTACTAACACCCACTCGATAGTAAGCCAACTATCACCCACCCCTCCCACCAGCCAAGATCTCAAGTCCTCCCAGTGATCTCCTTCACCTGCTTGCCTGTGCTCTACACTCAGTCTATTTCCTATTTTAATCCAAAAGTCCCCCAAAACCTCACACTCTTCTAGCCAATGTTCCAGCATCTGCACCAAACCCCCAGCTTGCCCTACATTATAACACTCCTCACAATCGAAACAGCCACCATCCACCAGATACTCAGTGCAGAAATTTAGCATGATATTCCTCCACAGCATTCGCCACCACACCACCCAGAACTTGGGGGGAAGCTACTGCCATACCTCAGCACTCCAAGGCCAGATACCTGCTCAGTCCCACTCCTCACTGATCCCAACTGCCTACCAACCACTCAGCCAAAGGTCCTGGCCAAGACCCTGCTGACACTCCACTCTGTCCCCAATATCAAAAGCAGCAAGAGGAGCACCCCCCAGTAGCAGTCTATCCCATCGTCACATATGAGGATAAATATATATTGATTACTAAAGATATAATATTTAAATTGTTATTTAACTTTTCTTAGATATATAGTGAGAAGATTAAAGAAGACAGTAAAAGAATATATAGTTATAAAAAAGAAAAAAGTCTCAATAAGTTTAGAAATATTAATATTGAGGATATAAAAAGATAGTTTAGAGTTAGTAGACTTTTATAGATAACTTAAGATATTGAGAGACTAGTGAGAAAGAAAAGTAATAGAGTTGAGAGATAAAGAACAATTGAAAGATATAGTTTTGTTCTAGAGAAATGAAATGAAAGAATTTAAAATATATACTTAGAGTGAAGAGAGTAAGTAAACTATTATATAAAGGATTTTTATTAAGACATAGTAAAGGCTTAACTGACTATAAGACTATAGAGATAGAAAGAGGTTATAGAAGAGAATCAGAAAAGAAGATAGTGAGAGATAAAAAAATCTTTAAGTAGGAGGAAAAAGAATAAATACTATTTCTTAAAAGAGATAATAGAGTTAATAAGAATAAAATTTATTAGTAAAGTAGCAGAAGTTTGCTTTAGTAATAGTTAAGAGTAAAAGAAGGTATAGAGTTGGGTTGACAGAATAAAAAGATTTGTACTTCTTCAGTTTTGAGTAATAGTATAATAATTTTGAAGAAGAAATATATATAATATTAATATATAGAATTAGTTAGATATATACTGAAGACTACTAAGAGTATAAGTAATATAAAGAGATCAGTAGTAGTGAGATATAGATATTAGAATATATCTTAGCAGACTATTAGTATCAAAAACTTTTGGCAAGATCTGAAAGAGTATTAAGAGAGTAAATAATAATTGTCTAGAGAGATAATAGAGATAATTATTAATAGAGATTGATCGATAATATTGGATATATTTGAGAGAAGATTTAGAGAGAGATTTAAACTTATAAATAGTAATTACTATTTATTAGTAGTGGGTGTTTGAAGGATAGAGATGAATAAGAGTTAGAGAATTAATAGATCAGTAATAGTGACTAATAAGAGAGAAAGTTCAAATTTGATAATATGTATTAGTAAGAAGAAGTAAGGAAGTATTTTGTAAAGAGTGATAGAGATAGTATTAGTAAGTTTAGTACTCCCAAATAAATCAAATTAATTTGAATCAAATTGAATTGAGAGTCATTCAAATCGAATTGAATTAGGGATTTTTCAATTTGAATCAAGTATGAATCAAATTAAATTCAAATTGAATTGAGGGTCCAATTTGAACTCTATTTTTTGAAATGTAATGACTTGATGAATACATATCCAAATTCATTGATCTTTACATTGTTAGATTTCCCTATATAAGGGGAATCTAACAAGCTAAATATAATTGAATTTGAATATGTATTAGTCAAGTTATTACATTTTGAAAAATAGGGTTCAAATTGAACCTCAAATCAAATTAGTCTTTAATTTGATTTAAATTGAATCAAATAGGACCTTTGATTCAATTTGATTTATTGGAAGCAATAAGTATGTTAGAGATAGTTGATTTTAGAGAAGATAGATATATAATATATAGAGGGCTAGAGTAAAATAGATTATCTAAGTGGTAAAAAAGATAAGATAAAAGAAGAAAGTAGATAGAGAGTTCTAGAACTCTCTATAACTAATTTCTTCTAAGCTACTAGCTATTGCTATAATATAAGGATATTTTTATATATTATAATAGTTGATCTGAATTAGAAATATAAATCAAGAAAATAGATATTTGATCATAATACCTAAATCTAATTTCTTAATATATATAGTATAGTCTTACAAATAGGAGTTATTTTACAAATATAGAACTTTTAACAAATATTAGAATTTTATAAATATTGAAATTTAACAGATATTGAATCTAGATGATCATTGAGATTTCATAGAAAGGCTCCTTTCTCCACTACCTTATGAGTCACAATAGTTTGGTAGGCAACCTTTCACCCCCTCTACCTCAGGTTAGTTTGCTATACCTATTGCAGAGTAGTGAGAGGGAGGTAATAGTGATGAGTTGCCCCTTTATCGGTATTCAATTGATGTCTTCTCTACTTTATCATAGTTTCTAGTATCTTTGGCTGCATCTGGAGTACATCTGTTTTGGTGTAGCACTTTCTTCCTTTTGCTGTTACCAACAAGGTGCTGTCTCAGTGTATCATGGATTACATAGGAAGTTGGCTGACCATAGGCATCAAGTGCCCAGTGTAGGTTACCTATAGGTTCTCAGTACCTGTTGTGGGGCTCTCTGGCTTTGGCGAGCTTCTTGGTGAGCATAGTTCTGGTATAGGTGACTGTTTTTCAGGTATTGTTGAGATAGGAGGGGAGATGGCCATCATAGATAGGAGAAAGGGTGATTATGGTGAATCAGTAGGGTACTAGACTGGGGGCAGTTATCAGAGCTGGGGCAGGTGCTGCTTCAGTGGGGCCTTTAATTGGTATAGAGCAGTCAAGTGGTAAGTATCACTCTTGACTTCTTTTGGTGATTTGGCAGGTTAGGCCCCAGTCATTGGGGGGGATCAGGGGGTCCAAGGCTACCTATTTCAGATATCTTAGCTATACTTAACTGGAACTAGAAGCTGATATAGCAATATGATTGAGGCCTGCAGACTTGTAGTGAGGTATTGAGGGTCTCCTCCTGCCTCACATGTAAATCCTTTACTCACCTTAACTGGGAGAACTAGGTCCTATCCACTGTAATATACTTTGATGAGGGTTTTTCTTTGCCTATCATTCTCTTTGGAGTAGCAGAGACTATTCTATTCGACTTGGGCATAAACTTGCACATACATTAGGGTCTCAGGCATGCACTTTCAGTAATTAACATATGGCTGGATTCCCCCTGGTGGTAGGGAGAGCATAGTGTACAGAATGAAGTGCAGACCAATATAGGCCCTGCTGCACCTGGCATGGTTGAGCTGCTAGACAATAGCTAGTCTAGGTTTAGTGCTCCGAATGAATGGAGTTGTCTGGATGAGATTTGATTCAGGTTTGTTATGTGATGGATTCAAATCAACTTGGATTGGTCTCATGATCTGATCTGGATTGATCTGGATTGATCTGGATTGATTGATCTGGATTGATCCATTTGGATTGAAATCTTTGGTGACATCACTCTTTCTTTTGTTCATTTCACTCTTGTTTTTTTTTTCCTGCTGCACTTTGGTGATATCACCCTTTTCTTTGTTCCCTCTCTTTTCTTTGTTCTTTTTCTTTGTTCTTTCCTGCCACATTACAAGCAAACAAAACAGCAGCCCTTAATTCATACATTGGTCCAGTCTACTCATTTTTCACCCTACAATGATCATCAAAAGAGAGAGTATTCAAGGTGGAAATACACTCTCTACTGATAATGTTAGATTTTTTCTCATATGGGCAGCACACAAGCTGCTCATTGAGAGCCAAAGGAGTGACGGCAGTGGCAATGGTGATGACAATGGCGATGACGATGGTGGGGATGAGGGTGAATTCTGGCAATAACTCATGGTGGCCCTTCAGACCTCAGAATTCACAGACCTCACAGCTATGTATGTGGCAGCCTTTTTGTAGTAGATATAGGTTGCTCTTTTCTGCTGCTACTTGTTTAAATTCTCCCAGCATGACCCAATTCACCTTGTGCTCTTCTTAGGGTCCACAGCTCTATGGCAAGATCTGCCAACTTTATTTGCAACATCTGGTCAAGATGAAGAAAGGTTGGAGGATATTGTGGGGCATCTTTGGTGGCTGAGCTGTTGAGTTAATGCATTGCATGGCAGAGGTTTCAAAAGGAACAGAAGTAAGCCTTCATGAGCAATCTTATGCAACTTATCAGTATGCAACTTGTCGGTATGCAGCTCACTCACTCACTCACTCGTACTCTTTTTCTGAAATACCTATCTCTGTATTTTATTTAATTTAATTTTTTATGTAGTCTCCCCCTAAAAACACCCACACCTATATGCAATTCACCTGCATACAACTTGCTCGCATATAACCCATCCACATGCAACCCATCCACATGCAACCCATCCACATGCAACCCATCCACACACTTATCTCAGTCCCTCAGATCAGGGCTCAGTTCCATTGGAAAGGAGAGTTCAAAGTTACCCAAGTTCAACCATGTCCGGCATCTGATCAAATAGAGAAATTCGAGGGCAAGATGTTCAGCATGAGCAGTATTAGTATTGTTATCAAGGCTTGGGGGTCTACATTCGAATCAGAGCCAATCATTCTCGACCAAGGGGTCCATTGGCCAGCAGGAGTAACCAATGATGAAGAGAACTATATCTTTATTAATGAATATGGAGAGGTGGTTGCAATGGTGGTAAGGAACCTCTATAGTGACAAGCTTTACCACCACATTAATGAGATTTGTGAGGATTGCATCAAATACCAGATGGCAGGAAAGAGGGGGTGAAAAAAGCATAGGAGGGGGGGTTTGGATGAGAATTGGGTATACTGCAACACTGGCAAAGGATGGGTTCTGGAGTTCTGAAATCCCCCACACTTGTCTCCCTTTTTTTTTACTCCTCTCCAGATAAATCACACTCTTCACTAACATACTCTTTTTGATACAAATTTAGAGATGCAAAAGATTCTGTACCCCTACCAGAACTTTAGAAGTGTCATTGAAGAGCAAACTGCATGTGAGCATAACACAGCCTATGTGGCGATAGTGGCTATGATCTGGAGTTCTTTGAGCAGATTGATAGAGCATATAGCAGGCCAGCTTGGTAGTGATCTCAGTATAGCTATACATATATTCTTGGCACAATTTAGCATGCTATATGAGGTGAGGAGCTCAGCTTTTTTGGGGTGCTACAACCTGAGGGATTTCTGTGGCCTGGGGGGTTTCTGTGGCCCAGGGGGTTTCTGCCCCCCCACACACAAAAAGGACTGACTGGTTGCTGTCTGTTTTGGCAGGTTTCCAAGCCAGGGCTCCCAGGGCTAGACCAGGGGTAGGTATCCACCAGCACAGCCTGGCAGTATGAGGTCCTGGGCTAAGGGTTCACCCAACCATATGCTTGCATCACATCAGGATATGTCAGGTACAACCTTTCTCTGCCCATACACATAGATAACAATATCACCCCAGTAATGTTTTACATCCTGGAAAGGAAGGGCCCAACCTGGGAGGATAGTGGCAGAGTCTGGTATAACCTCACCTATGGTTTCAGAGTTCTATTTGCAGCCAACATGGCCATCCTCTTCTAACCACATGACCACCATAGCACCATTGCCTTTGGGAGAGCTCGGACACAACAGTCATCATACTCACAATGGATGATAGGCTCATCAAGGCCTGGGACTGGCAGGTGGAGCAGTTTTTGTGAGGGTTAGGCAATCTTTTACAAGGGATAGGCAGACTTTCATGATGGTTAGGCAGGCATTTTGTATGGGTTGGGCAGTCTTATATAGAGGGTTGGGCTGGGTGCCTCTTCTGTAGTACTAACTTAGCCATTATGCAGAACCCTACCTGCCCCTTAGCTCTACTCTGCAGTGCCACTGGTGCAGTGCTGCAGTGCAGGGCCAGGGTGTCCATGGGACCTGAACTGGTGACAGGGCCTGAATCTGTGGAGGACTTTGACTGCTAGAAATGCCCTCTGACTGCCAGAAGCACCCTCCAACTGCTAGAGGCACCCTCCACCCCAGACTCCTTGGCAGCTTTGGGCTGCCCCTACACTGCTGTTGGAGGGCTGCAAATTTTGTATGCACCCTCCACCTGCCCCACCTGTCCTGGACACTTGCGGCTTAGGGCTGCCCCTTGCTGCTAGCAGAGGACTGCAAATTTTGCACACTCTCTCACCAACCTCATACCCACCAACCCCACCCACTGACCTGGGCACTGACAGCTTGGGGCTGCCCCTCACTGCTGGCAGAGGGCTACAAATTTTGTGTGCTCCCTCCACCTGCCCTGCCCATCCTGGATACTTGTGGCTCAGAACTGCCCCTTGCTGCTGGCAGAGGGCTGCAAATATTGTATGCTCCCTCCACCAACCCCATGCCCATAAACCCCACTGACTGACCCAGTCCACTGACCTGAGTGCTGACAGCTTGGGGCTTCCCCTTGCTGCTGGCAGAGGGCTGCAAGTTTTGCATGCTCTCTCTACCAACTCCTCTGACTGGGACTTGTGGCTTGGGGCTGCCCCTTGCTACCAGCAGAGAGCTGCAAATTTTGCATACTCCCTCTACCAACCTGCCTACTGACCTGAGCACTGACAGCTTAGGGCTGCCCCTTACTGCTGGTGGAGGGCCACAAACATTGCACACTCCCTCTGCTGCCGCCACCAACCCTGCTGACTGCTGCCCACTTGGGCCATAAACTCTGGGCCGAGTGCTCAGGGTTTTTTACCTTTTTATTATTTTGAAAGATATTAAATATTCCACAAGACCAACTAACTTATCTGCAAACCCCCAGGACCTGCCAAATTTTTGTGGCCTGAGCCCCACCAAGACTTCAGACACATATATACCCAGATTATCTCAGTGTTCAGTACACACCTCTTTGGGGCAATAAGGTCCACCTCACCTGAGAACACCTGCTCAATGAGAGTGCTGGAGGCAGGAATTGCTAGGTAGTCCCAAGCCATACCACACAGGCTGGGAAAGTCTGTTTGACACAGCTGCATACCCCGGTGGGTAGAGTGGTGAGTAGAGCAGTGGTTAGATTAGTGGGTTAAATTGACCCAATGCCCACCTGACAACCCACCTTCCATCAGTTGAGTACCTCCATGCCCTCCAGCAGGATCACATGGTCGCTGGTGAGGTAAATGGTAAGTTTGTCTATTGATAGCAGCTCTTCCACTGATGGCTCCCTCTTCCTCTTTCTGCTGAAGTAAATGTGGGACAGGAGGGATCTCTTGGCATATTCATCTGGACTTCAGCTGGAACCTTGTGGCAGCACATAGTTTTTCTGGTACACTTTGATTACAGCCTGCTTGGTTCTCTCAATGAAGTACTGCTTCCAGCCCTGATCTTTATGGTATTGTAGCTTTAAGCATGTGTCCAGCACTATTCGAAGGAGAGAAGAGAGTGAGTTTTTGTAGGGATTTCTCTATTTTGGAAGGGGCAATGGCCACATACTGACATCAATATCAACATACCTATATTGATTGAGTATATGGCAGTATCTGTTTGAGAGTAGTACTTTCTGAGCTTGCTAAGAGCAACCTCCACGGCATCTCTCTGATCCGGGCTCAACTGTAAATCATCACAACTCTTCAGCCTGTCCTCGAGCTTGTCCTCTAGCTGGTCAATCAGAAGGTTGTATACTGGTATTGCCGAGCTTACCATTGGGGTCATTTGTTTAACTATATCCTTCATACAATCATCAAAACACTGGCAGTTATATGTAGTGAGGTGTTGTATTGTAC
>RBNI01001008.1:0-25157 GCA_003990745.1 Jimgerdemannia flammicorona | reverse complement strand
GTTAGGTCCTACTCCTAACCCCGTCACGAAATTTCCTAATTGGGTATTGTCTGCAGTGATACGCCAATTCAACTAAGCTGGTCTTAGTTTCTTGAACTTCCTGAAATACGGAAAATCCTGAACATCCAGAACTAGTCCGAAAAGGGACTTTGGTTGAGACGTCAACCCGATCTTGAAATCAATAAGCGTAGAGGACGTACTCCATACGAAATTGATCTTGACCATAAGAAAACGGTCTTCCAGAACATCCAGAACTTCCAGAAAACCCTTCCAGAACTATGTAACGGTTACCCTAAAAAGCAACCCGCTTACAGGGGTGGTCAGCATATATCCTTAGCAGAAAGGGTGATAGTGCTGAATGTATATTGGCTACTAAAGCTGTAGTATGTGGGGTATTATCTGGACTTCTCAGCATGGGTGGTCAGGTGACTTCTGAGGATAGCAAGATTGTAGATCTGGGCTGAGTGGTGAAGTTAGATAGGATGGGAGGTTCTAACCCTACCTGTGGACAAAGGCAGGCTGGGCTTGGTGGACTTTACCAAATGCCTGCATTGCTTGAGAGCATGGTGGCTGAAGAGGGCAAGCAAGTTAAGGGGTCAGAAGTGGGTACCACTCATGTAGAGAGTGTGGGAGACCTGGTATTCCCCCCATGGAGTATCTGGCGATCTGCTTGCAATGGTGGCCCTGGATAGGAACAAGAGGATACAGTATAAGGGCTTTTAGTGGGGGGTGATGAATAGTGTTAGGAGAATTGGACTTCAGTAGCAGGGTGATGAGGGAGAGGAAGACTGGGGACCACAGATGTAGAGATGAGACAGGCTACTGCTGGGTGGTACTTTGGTGGAGGATTTCTGGCTTAGTGATAGAATGGAGTGTATGCAGGGCTTAGAGGGGAACCTATGGCCTGAAGTATAGCAGAGGGTGGGAATTGGCAAGGAGTGAGACTGGAATGATCTTTGGCCTTAGAGCAAGCAGGTGATGTGGTGGCTTTCTTCTAAGTTCTGGGTAGTATGGTGGCAGTTTCTAAGATAGAATATGATATTGAACTATAGGTCTAGGCACTTGGTGGTAGATGGCATGTTTGAGTATAAGGAATGTTTGGATATTGGACAGGAAGGGGGAGTGGTACAAATGCCTGAACATTGGCTTGGCAAGTGTGATGTTTTAGGAGAGTTTTGGTACCACATTGTGGATCAGTTAGAACTGCAAGCCCTGGTGAGAGGGGAAGGGGGGAGATGGGGAGAGCTTTGCTGAAGGCTAGTGGGGGGGGGTTGGAGATGAATAACTGACCCTGGGTTGGGCTCTGGCAATTTGAATTGGGCTGGCTGGGCATTGGTTAAATGTATTTAAGGAGGGTCAGCAGATTAGAGTTGGGGCTAGGGTGGTACATTGGGAATAGCTATTACTGAACATTTTGAATGACTGGTGGAGAGGGTGGAGACCAGGTGGGAGGAGCTACTGGAGTTTGGTGAATTATATTTACCAGAAAAGTAGAGAGAGGATTCAGGTAGTGGATGATTGGGTCATCCTATAGCAGAGAGAGATGGAGAGAGGAGAGGGGAATCTGAGGAGTATTGGTTGAGGGGATAGGGGTGATATTATATTATTATTATAGATTGAGGTAATAAAGGGAAGTCCAAGTAACTATAAAAAAAAAAAAAAAAAAAAAAAAAAAAAAAGCAATAGTTACTATAGTACTGATTGTTAGAGATAAGCTAGATATTATTTTTTGTATTATTTTATATTGTCCATCATTTGTAATATTATATGTCATGCTCAATTATATGATATCATCACTGAGTTATATGATCACTCATTGTGTCTCATCTGTTTACTCATTTGTTCTATTATAATGACTACTTCATCAGAGATGATATCATCAATAGTAATGTCATCAAAGACTACTCAGACAGTGTCTAAATCTATAGATAGCCTAGCAGTCATTAGTTAGATTAGCCTCATATAATGTGACTGTAAACTGACTCAGCAGTCAGATAATCTCTTGATATGTCAGTTTATACTTATACTATATAACTACATTCTGACTCAACAAGACATTAAGTACTATATCCATATTTAGCATAGTCCAGATAGCCTCTCATTAGTATAAATACTCCCTCCCCCAGACCTCAGAATCCCAGACTCAAATATACAAGAACAATTCTGAACACTTTCCTATAATATCTCTTTACATAACTACTCCTAGTATAGCAATATTATGAATAGCAAATAAATCTATTTAATAACCCACAAATTACTCTTAAGTAAATCTAAACCCTATTAGGTCTCACTTCTAACCCTATCATAAAATTTTCTAATTGAGTATTGTCTACAGCAATATACCAATTATAAGAGAGTTACTTTTTAGGGTAACTGTTATGTAGTTCTGGAAGGGTTTTCTGGAAGTTCTGAATATTCTGGAAGACTGTTTTCTTATGGTCAAGATCAATTTTGTATGGAGTACATCCTCTACGCTTATTGATTTCAAGATCGGGTTGACATCTCAACCAAAGTCCTTTTTCGGACTAGTTCTGGATGTTCAGGATTTTCCGTATTTCAGGAAGTTCAAGAAACTAAGACCAGCTTAGTTGAATTGACGTATCACTGCAGATAATACCCAATTAGGAAATTTCGTGATGGGGTTAGGAGTAGGACCTAACGGGGAGCAGATTTACTTAAGAGTGGTTTGTGGGTTATTAAATAGATTTATTCGCTATTCATGATATTGCTATACTAGGAGTAGTTATGTGAAGGGATATTGTGGGGAAGTGCTTAGGAGTTGTGTTCAGATTGTTTAGGTCTGAGATTCTGAGGTCTGGGGAAGGGAGTATTTATACTAGTGAGGGGCTATCTGGACTATGCTAGATATGGATGTAGCACTAAGTGCTTTGCTGAGTCGGAATGTAGTCACATAGTACAAGTGTGATCTGACATGTCAAGAGATCATCTGACTGCTGAGTCAGTTCACAGTCATGTCGTACAAGGCTAATCTAACTATACTATGACTACTAATCTATTTATAGGTTTATACGCTGTCTGGGTAGTCTTCAATGACATCACCATTGATTGTATCATCTCTGATGAAGTAGTCATCTAGGAAGAGTGGTTCGCGGATTACTTCTCCTTGTTCACTGAGATAATAATACATTGGGACTTCATCTCCATCTTACAGGATAGCATCATCTGTCTCATATGCTAGATAAGGTGTTGGTGGGTGAAGGAGGGGTGCATTGTCTTTGCTTTCATCAGATTCACTGTCTGCATATCTTCTATAGGTTACAGCACTATGAGTCATGGAGTTGTAGTAAGCTGGCGGCTGTAGTTCACGTCACTCATACTCAGGTGGTGGAGTTGTTGGTTTGATCTCGAGGGTTGTCTGGAGGTACAGGTTGTGTTCTCCGGTCTCTTCATTGTAGTTGAAGTAATCGGGGGTGAATGCAGGTTGGTATTCGTGCCAGTGGTCATTGTCCCAATAGGTCTCATATGAGGTTATGAACTGTTGTAAGTTCATCGGCAAGGTTGGTGGTGTGATCAGGGTTGGTAGAGATCCTTGGCTTGAGGTCATGTCAGCATCAGAGGGATCATTGTCTTCTGCTTCATCTTCATCGAAGTTGATTATATTGTAGACATCCTTCATGGCATATCCAACTTGGGACATTTGCAGGATATGGTTGTTGGAGTGCGGGAAGGTTCTGTCAGTAGTCTGAATATACTCGAGATACTTGTAGTTGAGTTCTTGTATCATGTCATCGATTTGGCCATAGAACAGAGTAGCAACCATTTTGCTGGTAGTAACTCGGAGGTGGGGAATAAAGGTGCTGTACTTATAGAAGAGTTCTCGGTATTTGCGGGCGATGAGCTTCTGGTGTTGAGACATCTGGGTAATGTCTGTATCGTGGTGGTGTTCGACCATGTCTTCCAGGAGGTGGCCGATCTGATAGTAGCTTGAGATTTGTCCGATCTGATAAGTCTCATTAAGCATATTCAGAGCGTTCCATCAGGCTTCCACGAAGTAGAGGGGTGCGAGGCTATGAATATTCATGAGGGGCAGAGAGGGTGTAGCTCGGTTGACAATGGCATTCCAAATGTCAGTGCGGATGCGATTGTAGATCTTGGTGGTCATGTTTGTGTGTTTGGAAGTTGGGGTTGTTATTTGTTTTGGTTCTCTGTTTCGACATCTCTCGGTGTAAGTGCACAACCTCCAAGCCACAAGAAATCACACGTCACCCTCTTAACAAGCCACTGAAATCACATGCAACCTCTGAACAAATCTGGAAATCACCTATGCGATCACGAAGCTGAGTCAAACAGAAGTCACAGCACACAAAGCTGAGTCAATATGAAGTCGCGGAACACAAGGTTCATACAAACAGAATCTTACCAATCAAGAACAGATATATATATACTGAGCCCTGAGATACATCGAAACAGAGAACCAAAACAAATAACAACTACAACTTCTAAATACACAAACATGACCACCGAGATCTACAACCGCATCCGCGCTGACATTTGAAATACCATTGTCAACCAAGCCACACCCCCTCTGCCCCTCATGAATATCCATAGCCTCGCACCCCTCTACTTCGTGGAAGCCCGATGGAATGCCCTGAACATGCTTAATGAGGCCCACCGGATCGGATAAATCTCAAGCTACTACCAGATCGGCTGCCTCCTGGAAGACATGGTCGAACACCACCACAATACAGACATTACCCAGATGTCTCAACACCAGAAGCTCATCGCCTGCAAACACTGAGAACTCTTCTATGAGTACAGCACCTTTATTCCCCGCCTCCGAGTTACTACCAGCAAAATGGTTACTACCCTGTCCTATGGCCAAATCGATGACATGATACAAGAACTCAACCACAAGTATCTCGAGTATGTTCAGACTACTGACAGAACCTTCTTGCACCCCGACGACCACATCCTGCAAATGCCCCAAGTTGGATACGCCATGAAGGATATCTACGATATAATCAACTTCGATGAAGATGAAGCAGAAGACAATGATCCCTCTGATGCTGACATGACCTCAAGCCAAGGATCTCTACCAACCTTGATCATACCGCCAATCTTGCTGATGAACTTATAACAGTTCATAACCACATATGAGACTTATTGGGACAATGACCACTGGCACGAATACCAACCTGCATTTACCCCCGATTACTTCAACTACAATGAAGAGACCGGAGAATACAACCTGTACCTCCAGACAATCCTCGAGATCGAACCAACAACTCTACCACCTGAGTATGAGCAACATGAACCACAGCCGCCAGCTTACTACAACCCCGCGACTCATAGTGCTGTAACCTATAGAAGGTATGCAGACAGCGAATCTGATGAAAGCGAAGACAATGCACCCCTCCTTTGCCCACCAACACCTTACCCAGCATACGAGATAGACAATGCTATCCTGTGGGATAGAGATGAAGTCCCAATGTATTATTACCTCAGCCAACAAGGAGAAGTAATCCACGAACCACTCTTCCTAGATGACTACTTCATCAGAAATGATATTATCGATGGTGATGTCATCGAAGACTACCCAGACAGTGTGTAAATCTATAAATAGATTAGCAGTCATAGTATAGTTAGATTAGCCTTATACGACGTGACAGTGAACTGACTCAGCAGTCAGATGATCTCTTGACATGTCAGATCACACTTGTACTATATGACTGCATTCCGACTCAGCAAAGCACTTAGTGCTACATCCATATCTAGCATAGCCCAGATAGCCCCTCACTAGTATAAATACCCCCTCCCCCAGACCTCAGAATCTCAGACTCAAACACACAAGAACATTCCTGAACACTTCCCCACAATATCCTTTTACACAACTACTCCTAGTATAGCAATATCATGAATAGCGAATAAACCTATTTAATAACCTACAAACCACTCTTAAGTAAATCCACTCCCCATTAGGTCCTACTCCTAACCCCATCACGAAATTTCCTAATTGGGTATTGTCTGCAGCGATATGCCAATTCAACTAAGCTGGTCTTAGTTTCTTGAACTTCCTGAAATACGGAAAATCCTGAACATCCACAACTAGTCCAAAAAAGGACTTTGGTTGAGACATCAACCTGATCTAGAAATCAATAAGTGTAGAGGAAGTACTCCATACGAAATTGATCTTAACCATAAGAAAACAGTCTTCCAGAATATCCAGAACTTCCAGAAAACCCTTCCAGAACTATGTAACGATTATCCTAAAAAGTAACCCTCTTACAACTTGGTAGCAGCGGTTTACAATCCAATTCCACTTCAAGATGCTTCCTCACCCCACTACAAACCCTTTTGTGAATTCCTACAAGTTGGTATAAAGCCCAACCTCTGACCTGGAATTTATCATGAACCATCTGACAATCTGGAGAGAATTGAACCTGATATACAAGGACAATTTGACCTCCACACCTGCAACAAGTGGGATAAACTTCATTCGAAGAAAGAAGTACTCTGATTAAACCAGCAAATAGGTGAAACCCTATTCACCGAACTCCTTGCACTATACCCAGCAAGTCAAGATGAAGAAGGTCTTATAGAAGCCTTCTTTACTCTTCTCAACAAGAGTTTTGTCAGCTCCACAAACCCGAGTGACCTAGGACAACCAGCAGCAGTCTTTCTAGCCTTAGTTCCTCAAGAAGCCCAAGCCTCTATAGCCAAGTGGCTCAACTCTACTGACTTTCACTGAACCAGAACCAAGACTGCATTATACTACCGATTCCAGAACAGCAAGGCCCGCCATATTCTTAAGGAAGAAGCAAGAGAAACCCTTCATCAACTACCTGACCCTGAACCTGAAGCAGGCCCTGCTACAGCCCTACCTGAATCTGAAACCAATACCGAACCAGAACTTGACTTTGAATTAAGTCCATCTGAAATCAGATATACAACTGATTCTGTCTACTTTGACGCCGAGCAAACCCAAGTACACGGAGACCAAACCCAAGAGGAGGAGGAGTATCTCAGTGAATTCGATCCTGGATACACCACTGAAGGAGACATACCTCCATCAGGACAGAATACACCTACACAGCAACAGACAGCCATCTATCAAGCTCTTACTCCAGACCCACAACTATTACTCCAGCAACTTACACAGACTCAAAGAACCCTATCACACTCTGCACCAGTACCTCAAGTAGTACCAGTAACACCACTACCAGTAGTTCAACTACCTCCAGTAAACAATATGGCAAACCAACAGATTATAGATCTTACGGCCCAGGTGGTCATAATGGCAGCAACCATTACTGCCTTAGCTGAACAGACCCGATCTACAAAAAATCTGAGTCTACCTTCAATGGTACTGCACAAGAAGTCCAAAGCTTCATTAGTGTAGTTGACACCAACTTCGAAGCCAATCAATGGACCAATGAATGAGTCACTGACTGCATTCTGACAAACAATCAAGACCACACTTTGGAACAACTCTTTGCTACCACTACAGCCTATGTCTACCGAGTTGTTACATTCTTCCGAGGACCTGCCGAAGAATGGTGGCAAACCCTTCCCGAAAAACCTCTGATATGGGACACCCGACCTGCAGTAGTTGCTCAGAATGCAGCAAATAATGCCCCAGGATATGGAGACCATCCTGCAGCCCCTGGACTTAAACAACTCATGATTGCTCAATATCACAGTGAAACCATGATCGCTGAATCCCGAGTAAATCTCCGCAACCTCAAATTCGATATACATGGCAAGGAGGAATTCAAAACCTTCTGTACAAAGCTCGAGTCACTCCTGAACACTGTTGGCCTAGGATATATTGCCAACGACGAAGCATGAAATGGTATAAGAGCAGACTATTTATTTGATGCCCTGCCAGAATGGCTTACTAGAAAAATCTGAGAACAAGGATGCCCAGTTGGTTGTGACCACCAACAATGGTGCCTGGTAAGAATCAAGACTATGGTCAAGCGGATCCTAACAGCTGGTCCTATTCTGCCCCGAAGACAATTCAACAACAAGGAAAAGACTTGGACCAAGAAAGAAGAACCCAAGCATGAAGCATCCCGAGCTCCCTCAACATCCACTTTGTGGATACCCAGAAATCATAAACCCACCCAGCCGAGTACCTTCAAGAAACTCACTGAAGGTGAAAGGAACGAACTTAGAAGAAGCGGAGCATGCTTCTATTGCTGAAAGACAGGACACATGGCCAGTGTCTGCCCTAACCGAAAACTCCGAACAGCAACCTGAGCAACTGTTACCACTCTGCACCACCTCAACAATCTGACCACCAGAATACTAGACTTTGTCAAGTTAAGACAAACTACTAAGGCCCCAACTAAAGGAAGTCAAAAAGCAGCTGAATATGACCTGTATGCAGCCAAAGAAGCTACAGTCTCTAATCGTGAAGTCAAGCAAGTCTACACAGGAATCAGTATCCAAATTCCTGAAGAACATGTTGGAAGAATATGCTGTCGCAGCAGCCTAGCATTGAAAGGACTCTCAGTAGAAGGAGGAGTCATTGACGAAGATTATACAGGCGAAATTATTGTCCTCATCCGAAACCACAGTTGGACACCCTTCAAGATTCCCATTGGATTCTATATTGCCCAGATTCTATTCGAAAAAATCGAGTCAACTCTGACAGTCAAGGAAGTCCCTGAACTACTGCCCACCATCCAAGGATCTAAAGGATTTGGTTCATCAAACAAGGCCCCAGTCCAACCTACCATGAACAAAGAAGAACAATTCTATAAGAAAATAGAAGATGGATATGTACCAAGTGGCCGATGTCCCCATGGCATTGGAATGTACTCTTCCTAAATGATTGATGATTGCTTCTCTTGTGTCAATGAACTGGCTCAAAGAAGAACCAACAGAAGGAAAGCTCCTATAACTGAAATCACTACCATTGGATCAGACAAACTACTTACACTTAAAGCTTTTGTCAACCGAGCACCTGTCAAGATCATGATAGACAGTGGTGCCTCAGGCAACTTCATCAACGAAGAAACAGCCAACAGACTCAAGGTCTTCACCTCTCCGGTACAACAAACTCAAGCAGTTGCCACAGCTGATGGAACCTCACATGTCATTAGTAAGGAAGTCCACAACCTACCCTTCCGAATCGGTGACTATCGAGTACATATTACCCTTCAAATCGTACCACTCCCTGATAACGAAATAATCCTTAGAACTCCATGGTTGAAACAAGAGAACCCCATGATCGATTGGGTAAACCATTCTCTGATCATCAAGAAAGGACACCACAACTTCAAACTGTAAGGCAAAAAGGACCCACTCAACTCTAGTGACCCTGGACCAAAGATCACCCACATCAATAAGCTACAACTCAAAAAATTGGCCAAGAAATGCCCTCTCTTTGCTATCTCCATCCGTCCACTCAAAGGAGAATCCGAGAACTCTGAAGAAGATGTTTCCAAAGTTGACAGCCATGTCAGACCACTACTCCAGAAATTCCAAGACATATTCCCGTAGAAACTTCCAAAAGGCCTACCTCTCAAACGAGCAGTGGACCATGCCATCAAGACCATTCCAAATGCCAAGCCAGCCTTCAAGTCAATCTATCACATGTCTCCAAGATAAATTGATATACTCAAGAAAGAAATTGATGAACTCCTGGAACAAGGATTCATCAGACCCAGTGTATTACCCTATGGTGCACCAGTTCTCTTTGTTGTCAAGAAAGGAGGAGACCTGCGAATGTGTATTGATTACCACAACCTCAACGAACAGACTATCAAGAACTGTTGCCCACTACCCAGAATCGATGAAATATTCGATAGGCTTACCAACCCACAATTCATGAGCTCCTTTGACCTGCGAAATGATTACTGGCAAATTGCTATGAAAGAAGAAGACATCTACAAGATAGCCTTTTGAACCTGCTATGGACATTTCGAATTCCTCGTTATGCCCTTTGGCCTAACTAATGCTCCTGCAATCTTCCAGACACTGATGAATACCATCCTGCACCCATACCTAGACAAATTCGTTGTTGTCTACATTGACGATATTCTAGTCTTCAGCAAAACCCTGGAGGAACATCTCGAACACCTTGAACTAGTACTACTGAAACTCCGAGAGAAAAGACTCTTCGCAAAACTCAGCAAATGTGAATTTCTCCTGAAAGAAATCCAATTCCTTGGACACATTGTCACGCCAAATGGAATCAAAGTGGACCCCAGCAAAATCTCCACAATCAAAGATTGGCCCAGACCCAAGAAGCTGAAGGACCTCCAGTCATTCCTGGGATTAGCAAACTATTATAGACGATTTGTTGCCAACTTCACCAAAATCGCTACTGCCCTTACCCAAATGACCAAGCACAGCAAGAAGGAAGAATAACCCTGGACCATGAAACAAGAAAAAGACTTCAACAATCTTGCAAATTGGGGACCTGAACAAGATACCACCTTCCAAGCACTGAAGGATGCTTTGATATCCACTCCAGTACTTCAAGTGGCAAATCCTGCCCTACCATATGAAGTTACCACTGATGCCTCTGACCTAGCCCTTGGAGCAGTACTCATGCAAGAAGGACACCCAGTGGCCTACCACTCCCGCAAGTTCAATGATACCGAAATCAACTACACAACTCACGAGAAGGAAATGTTAGCCATCATAGATACTCTGATCAAATGGTGACCATATCTAGAAGGAGCACACTTCACTGTATTGACCGACCACAAGTCATTAGTCAACATCAAGACCCAGGCTACCCTGTCTCGAAAGCAAGCCAGATGGATGAAAGTCCTTACCAACTTTGACTATGAAATCCAGTACCACCCCGGCAAGGAAAACATTATTGCCGATGCAATCTCCAGACCACCCATTGAAGAAGTTATCCAAACTCTCACCCTGGTTACAAACTCCATCATGGAACAAATTATCACAGCCTGTGCTGATGACAAAGAAGCTCAAGCACTCCGAGAAATCCTGAACAGTGATAATGCTGACAAGCATACCCGATACAATCAATACCAACTTAGGGATAATGCTATCTACTACAAGGACAGATTGTATGTTCCAAACAACCGAGACCTCCGAAGGACAATCCTATTCGAATGTCATGATGCCCCTATAGCTGGACATTTAGGATTTGATAAATGCTATAAAGTTATCTCCCAAAACTTCTATTGGCCCCGCATGGCAGATCAGCTAAAGACCTACATTACTTCCTGTGATGCCTGCCAACGCAACAAGTCCTCAACACTAGCAAAACCTGGCCTACTCTACCCGATCCCAGTACCATCTGCTAATTGGGAACAAGTCTCTATAGACTTCATTGTACAACTACCCCGAACCAAGAACAAGAAAAATACAATTGTTGTCTTTGTGGACTATCTCAGCAAACAAGCTCACTTTGTACCAACCACCACTACTGCAACAGCACCAGACATAGCTACACTCTTGTTTGATAATATCTTCCACTATCATGGTCTTCCTAAGATCATTATTAGTGACCGAGACCCAAAATTCACCAGCCATTTTTGGAAAGCCCTCCATGCGCACCTTGGAACAAAACTTGCACTATCTACAGCCTTTCACCACGAAACTGATGGCCAAACTGAAAGAATGAACCAAACTCTGGAACAAATGCTAAGAAACTATATTTCCTACAGACAAGATGATTGGCATGAACACCTCACTGCAGTCGAGTTTGCCTATAACAACAGTAAACAAGCCTCTCTTGGAATGACCCCATTCTTCGCCAATACTGGACAAAACCCAAACACTCCTCTAACACTCATCCGAACCACTGAAGAACCCTCCACAGTCGAAGCTGTTGAAGAATTCTTACTCCAAATGCGTAATCTAAGCCAGATTGCAATTGAGAATTTATCACAAGCTCAAGAACAACAGTCACAGTATATCAACCAACATCGCCGAGAAGAAACCTTCGATATTGGAGAACAAGTTCTATTAGACATCCAAGGATACTGAGTTGACAACCTCAAGCACAGACTATCTACAAAACTAAACAGCAAGTTCATTGGACCATTTGAAGTCATCTCACAAGTCTCTCCGACCTCCTATAAATTGGCGCTACCAGACACCATTAAGATTCACCCAGTCTTCAATGTCCAACATCTCAAGTGATACAATGATAATGATGATGAACTATTCCCGAATCGAACTACAAAACCACCTGCACCTGTCATTATTAATGATCAGGAAGAATACGAAGTTGAACAAATTCTCAACAGATGTGGCCACAAGAACCACCCCGAGTACCTCATCAAATGGAAAGGTTATCCGATCCATGATGCAATATGAGAACCCAAGACCAATCTCCAGAATGCTACTGACTTAGTTTGAGAATATGATTCCTTAGACAACTGAACACTGAATAGTCCTACACCTATCAGTATAAAACATATTACCCTCCTGAACATTATAATTATCATGAACCTAATCAAGAACTCAGCAAGACAGAACAAAAGAATACCAACCCTCTGGAAAAATAGCAAAACTGAAAGCCAGCCTATTCTCCTCATACCACTGATGGGAAACGAGGCATAGACATTTAAGAAGATTCCTTAGAGGAAATTCTCCAGCAGTAAATGACGTCAGAATCACTTCTGGTGCACGGCATTGAACACACGACCCTTTAACATATGAATCCAATGTGTTAGGCAACTGTACTACGAGTATGCCACTTTCTGAAAAAATGGACTTTACCAGACTTTTGACCTCCCAAATGGTGTAACAACACTAGAACAAAATCAGAAGGCCCCGACGAGGATGTCGAAAGCTAAGAAGGGGAGAGTTGTAAGCGCACAACCTCCAAGCCACAAGAAATCACACATCACCCTCTTAACAAGCTACTGAAATTACATGCAACCTCTGAATAAATCTGGAAATCACCTGTGTGATCACGAAGCTGAGTCAAACAGAAGTCACAGCACACAAAGCTGAGTCAATACGAAGTCATGGAACATAAGGTTCATACAAATGGAATCTTACCAATCAAGAACAGATACATATATACTGAGCCCTGAGACACATCGAAACAGAGAACCAAAACAAATAATAACCATAACTTCCAAATACACAAACATGACCACCGAGATCTACAACTGCATCCGCGCTGACATTTGGAATGCCATTGTCAACCAAGCCACACCCCCTCTGCCCCTCATGAATATCCATAGCCTTGCACCCCTCTACTTCGTGGAAGCCCGATGGAACACCCTGAACATGCTTAACAAGGCCCACCGGATCGGACAAATCTCAAGCTACTATCAGATCGGCCACCTCCTGGAAGATATGGTCGAACACCACCACAATACAGACATTACCCAGATGTCTCAACACCAGAAGCTCATCGCCCGCAAACACCAAGAACTCTTCTATGAGTACAGCACCTTTATTTCCCGCCTCCGAGTTACTATCAGCGAAATGGTTGCTACCCTGTCCTATGGCCAAATCGATGACATGATACAAGAACTCAACCACAAGTATCTCGAGTACGTTCAGACTACCGACAGAACCTTCCCGCACCCCGACGACCACATCCTGCAAATGCCCCAAGTTGGATACACCATGAAGGATGTCTACGATATAATCAACTTCGATGAAGATGAAGCAGAAGACAACGATCTCTCTGATGCTGACATGACCTCAAGCCAAGGATCTCTACCAATCTTGATCACACCGCCAATCTTGCCGATGAACTTACAACAGTTCATAACCACATACGAGACTTATTGGGACAATGACCACTAGCACGAATACCAACCTGCATTCACCCCTGATTACTTCAACTACAATGAAGAGACCGGAGAACACAATCTGTACCTCCAGACAACCCTCGAGATCGAACCAACAACTCCACCACCTGAGTATGAGCGACATGAACCACAGCTGCCAGCTTACTACAACCCCACGACTCATAGTGCTATAATCTATAGAAGGTACACAGACAGTGAATCTGATGAAAGTGAAGACAATGCACCCCTCCTTCGCCCACCAACACCTTACCCAGCATACAAGACAGACAATGCTATCCTGTGGGATGGAGATGAAGTCCCAATATATTATTACCTCAGCTAACAAGGAGAAGTAATCCGCGAACCACTCTTCCTAGATGACTACTTCATCAGAAATGATGTCATCGATGGTGATGTCATCGAAGACTACCCAGACAGCGTGTAAATCTATAAATAGATTAGCAGTCATAGTATAGTTAGATTAGCCTTGTACAACGTGACAGTGAACTGACTCAGCAGTTAGATGATCTCTTGATATATCAGATCACACTTGTACTACGTGACTGTATTCCGACTCAGCAAAGCACTTAGTGCTATATCCATATCTAGCATAGCCCAGATAGCCCCTCACTAGTATAAATACCCCCTCCCCCAGACCTCAGAATCTCAGACTCGAACACACAAGAACATTCCTGAACACTTCCCCACAATATCCTTTTACACAACTACTTCTAGTATAGCAATATCATGAATAGCAAATAAACCTATTTAATAACCCACAAACCACTCTTAAGTAAATCTGCTCCCCATTAGGTCCTACTCCTAACCCCGTCACAAAATTTCCTAATTGGGTATTGTCTGCAGCAATACACCAATTCAACTAAGCTGGTCTTAGTTTCTTGAACTTCTTGAAATACGGAAAATCCTGAATATCCAGAACTAGTCCGAAAAAGGACTTTGGTTGAGATGTCAATCCGATCTAGAAATCAATAAGTATAGAGGAAGTACTCCATACAAAATTGATCTTGACCATAAGAAAACGGTCTTCCAGAATATCCAGAACTTCCAGAAAACCCTTCCAGAACTACGTAATGATTACCCTAAAAAGTAACCCTCTTACACTTGGGGCTTGGTATATATACATTTGTTCTTGATTGGTAAGATTCTGTTTGTGTAAATCTTGTGTTCCGTGACTTCGTATTGACTCAGCTTTGTGTGCTGTGACTTCTGTTTGACTCAGCTTCGTGATTGCTCAGGTGATTTCCAGATTTGTTCAGAGGTCGCGTGTGATTTCAGTGGCTTATTAAGAGGGTGACATGTGATTTCTGTGGCTTGGAGGTTGTATGCTTATAACTCTCCCCTTCTTAGCTTTCAACATCCTCGTCGGGACTTTCTAACTTTGTTCTAGTGTTGTTACACCATTTAGGAGGTCAAAAGTCTGGTAAAGTCCATTTTTTCAGAAAGTGACATGCTCATAGTACAGTTGCCTAATACATTGGATTTATACATTAAAGGGTCATATATTCAATGCCGTGTACCAGAAGTGATTCTGACGTCATTCACTGCTGGAGAATTTCCTCTAAGGAATCTTCTTAAATGTCTACGCCTCGTTTCCCACCAGTGGTATGGAGGGAATAGGCTTGCTTTCAGTTTTGCTGTTTTTTCCAGAGGATCAGTATTCTTTTGTTCTGTCTTGCAGAGTTCTTGATTAGGTTTATTATAATTATAGTGTTCGGGAGGGTAATATATGTTGTGTACTGATAGGTATTAGAGTGTTCGGATTTTAGTTGTTCAAGGAATCATATTCCTGAACTAAGTCAGTAGCATTCTGGAGATTGGTCTTGGGTTCCCATGTTGCATCATGGATCAGATAACCTTTCCATTTGATGAGATACTCAGGGTGGTTCTTGTAGCCACATTTGTTGAGGATTTGTTCAACTTTGTATTCTTCCTGGTCATTAATAATGACAGGTGCAGGTGGTTCCATAGTTTGGTTTGGAAATAGTTTATCATTGTTATCATTATATCGCTTGAGACATTGGACATTGAAGACTGGGTGAATCTTAATGGTGTCCAGTAGTGCCAATTTGTAGGAGGTCAGAGAGACTTGTGAAATAACTTTGAATAGTCCAATGAACTTGCTGTTTAGCTTTGTAGAAGGTCTGTACTTGAGGTTGTCAACTCGGTACCCTTGGATGTCTAATAGGACTTTTTCTCCAATATCGAAGGTTTCTTCTCAGCGATGTTGGTGAACATATTGTGACTGTTGTTCTTGAGCTTGTGATAAATTCTCTATTGCGATCTGGCTTAGGTTATGCATTTGGAGTAAGAATTCTTCAACTGCTTCGACTGTGGAGGGTTCTTCAATAGTTCGGATGAGTGTCAGAGGAGTGTTTGGGTTTTGTCCAGTGTTGGCAAAGAATGGAGTCATTCCAAGAGAGGCTTGCTTGCTGTTGTTATAGGCAAACTCGACTGCAGTGAGGTGTTTGTGCCAATCATCTTGTTTGTATGAGACATAGTTTCTTAGCATTTGTTCTAGAGTTCAGTTCATCCGTTCAGTTTGGCTGTCAGTTTCGGAGTGAAAGGCTGTAGATAGTGCAAGTTTTGTTCCGAGGTGCGTATGGAGGGCTTTCCAAAAATGGCTGGTGAATTTTGGGTCTCGGTCACTAACAATGATCTTAGGAAGACCATGATAGTGGAAGATATTGTCAAACAAGAGTGTGGCTATGTCTGGTGCTATTGCAGTGGTGGTGGTTGATACAAAGTAAGCTTGTTTGCTGAGATAGTCCACAAAAACAACAATTGCATCTTTCCCATTCTTGGTTCGGGGTAGTTGTACAATGAAGTCCATAGAGATTTGTTCCCAATTAGTAGATGGTACTAGGATAGGGTGGAGTAGGCCAGGTTTTGCTAGTGTTGAGGACTTGTTGCATTGGCAGGCATTACAGGAAGTGATGTAGGTCTTTAGCTGATCTGCCATGCGGGGCCAATAGAAGTTTCAGAAGATGACTTCATAGCATTTATCAAATCCTAAATGTCCAGCTGTAGGGGCATCATGACATTCGAATAGGATAGTCTTTTGGAGGTCTCGGTTGTTTGGGACATACAATCTGTCCTTGTAGTAGATAGCATTGTCCTTAAGTTGGTATTGATTGTACCGGGTATGCTTATCAGCATCATCACTGTCCAGGATTTCTCAGAGTGCTTGAGCTTCCTTATCATCAGCACATACTGTGATAATTTGTTCCATGATGGAGTTTGTAACCAGGGTGAGAGTTTGGATAACTTCTTCAATGGGTGGTCTGGAGATTGCATCGGCAACAATGTTTTCCTTGCCGGGGTGGTACTGGATTTCGTAGTCAAAGTTGGTGAGGACTTTCATCCATCTGGCTTGCTTTCGAGACAGGGTAGCCTGGGTCTTAATGTTGACTAATGACTTGTGGTCAGTCAATACAGTGAAGTGTACTCCTTCTAGGTATGGTCGCCATTTGATCAGAGTATCTACGATGGCTAACATTTTCTTCTCATGAGTTGCATAGTTGATTTTGGCGTCATTGAACTTGTGGGAGTGATAGGCCACAGGGTGTCCTTCTTGCATGAGTACTGCTCTAAGAGCTAGGTCAGAGGCATCAGTGGTAACTTCATATAGTAGGGCAGGGTTTGCCGCTTGAAGTACTGGAGTGGTTATCAAAGCATCCTTCAGTGCTTGGAAGGCAGTATCTTATTTGGGTCCCCAATTTGCAAGATTGTTGAAGTCTTTCTCTTGTTTCATGGTCCAGAGCTGTTCTTCTTTCTTACTATCCTTGGTCATTTGGATAAGGGCAGTGGTGATTTTGGCAAAGTTGGCAACAAATCATCTGTAATAGTTCGCTAATCCCAGGAATGACTGGAGGTCTTTCAGCTTCTTGGGTCTGGGCCAATCTTTGATTGTGGAGATTTTGCTGGGGTCCACTTTGATTCTATTTGGCATGACAATATGTCCAAGGAATTAGATTTCTTTCAGGAGAAATTCGCACTTGCTGAGTTTTGCAAAGAGTCTGTTCTCTCAGAGTTTCAGTAGTACTAACTCAAGGTGTTCAAGATGTTCCTCCAGGGTTTTGCTGAAGACTAGAATATCATCAATGTAGACAATAACAAATTTGTCCAAGTATGGGTGCAGGATGGTATTCATCAGTGTCTGGAAGGTTGCAGGAGCATTAGTTAAGCCAAAGGGCATAACCAGAAATTCAAAGTGTCCATAGCGGGTTCAGAAGGCTGTCTTGTAGATGTCTTCTTCTTTCATAGCAATTTGCCAGTAACCATTTCACAGGTCAAAGGAGCTCATGAATTGTGGGTTAGTAAGCCTATCGAATATTTCATCGATTCTGGGTAGTGGGCAACAGTTCTTGATAGTCTGTTCGTTGAGGTCGCAGTAGTCAATACATATTTGCAGGTCTTCTCCTTTCTTGACAACAAAGAGGACTGGTGCACCATAAGGTGATACACTGGGTCTGATGAATCCTTGTTCCAGGAGTTTGTCAATTTCTTTTTTGAGTGCATTGATTTCTCTTGGGGACATGTGGTAGATTGACTTGAAGGCTGGCTTGGCATCTGGAATAGTCTTGATGATATGGTCCACTGCTCGTTTGGGAGGTAGGCCTTTTGGGAGTTTCTTTGGAAATATGTCTTGGAATTTCTGGAGTAGTGGTCTGATGCGGCTGTCAACTTTGGAAAAGTCTTCTTCAGAGTTCTCAGGTTCTCCTTTGGATGGACGGATGGAGATAGCAAAGAGAGGGCATTTCTTGGCCAATTTCTTGAGTTGTAGCTTGTTGATGTGGGTGATCTTTGGTCCAGGGTCACTAGAGTTGAGTGGGTCCTTTTTGCCTTGCAGTTTGAAGTTGTGGCATCCTTTCTTAATGGTCAGAGAATGGTTTACCCAATCGATCATGGGGTTCTCTTGTTTTCACCATGGAGTTCTAAGGATGATTTCGTTGTCAGGGAGTGGTACAATTTGAAGGGTAACATGTACTCAATAGTCACCAATTCGGAGGGGTAGGTTGTGGACTTCCTTGCTGATGACATATGAGGTTCCATCAGCTGTAGCAACTGCTTGAGTTTGTTGTACCGGGGAGGTAAAGACCTTGAGTCTGTTGGCTATTTCTTCATTGATGAAGTTGCCTGAGGCACCACTGTCTATCATGATCTTGACAGATACTCGATTGATAAAAGCTTTAAGTGTAAGCAGTTTGTCTGATCCAATGGTGGTGATTTCAGTTGTAGGAGCTTTCCTTCTATTAGTTCTTCTTTGAGCCAGTTCATTGACACAAGAGAAGCAATCATCAATCATCCGGGAAGAGTACATTCTAATGCCATGGGGACATCGGCCACTTGGTACATATCTATCTTCGATTTTCTTGTAGAATTATTCTTCTTTGTTCATGGTAGGTTGGACTGGGGCCTTGTTTGATGAGCCAAATCCTTTGGATCCTCTGATGGTGGGCAGTAGTTCCGGGACTTCCTTGACTATCAGGGTTGACTCAATTTTTTCGAATAGGATCTGGGCAATACAGAATCCAATGGAAATCTTGAAGAGTGTCCAACTGTGGTTTCAGATGAGGACAATAATTTTGCCTGTGTAATTTTCATCAATGACTCCTCCTTCTACTGAGAGTCCTTTCAATGCTAGGCTGCTGCAACAGCATATTCTTCCAATATGTCCTTCAGGGATTTGGATGCCGATTCCTGTGTAGACTTGTTTGACTTCTTGGTTGGAGACTGTAGCTTCTTCGGCTGCATACAGGTCATATCCAGCTGCTTTTTGACTTCCTTTGATTAGGGCCTTAGCAGTTTGTCTTAACTTAACAAAGTCTAGTGTTCTGGTGGTCAGATTGTTGAGGTGGTGCAGAGTGGTAACAGTTGCTCATGTTGCTGTTTGGGGTTTTCGGTTAGGGCAGACACTGGCCATGTGTCCTGTCTTTCGGCAATAGAAGCATGCTCTGCTTCTTCTAAGTTCATTCCTTTCGCCTTCGGTGAGTTTCTTGAAGGTACTTGGCTGGGTGGGTTCATGATTTCTGGGTGTCTATGGAGTGGATGATGAGGAAGCTCAGGAGACTTCATGCTTGGGTTCTTCTTTCTTGGTCCAAGTCTTTTCCTTATTGTTGAATTGTCTTCGGGGCAGAATGGGTCCAGCTGTTAGGATCCACTTGACCATAGTCTTGATTCTCGCCAGGCACTATTGTTGGTGGTCACAACCAACTGGGCACCCTTGTTCTCAGATTTTTCTAGTAAGCTATTCTGACAGAGCATCAAATAAATGATCTGCTCTTATACCATTTCATGCTTCATCGTTGGCAATATATCCTAGGCCAACAGTGTTCAGAAGTGACTCAAGTTTTGTACAGAAGGTTTTGAATTCCTCCTTGCCATGTACATCAAATTTGAGATTGTGGAGTTTTACTCAGGATTCAGCAATCATGGTTTCGCTGCGATATTGAGCAATCATGAGTTATTTAAGTCCAGGGGCTGCAGGATGGTCTCCATATCCTGGGGCATTATTTGCTGCATTCTGAGCAACTACTGCAGGTCGGGTGTCCCATGTGAGGGGTTTTTTGGGAAGGGTTTGCCACTATTCTTCAGCAGGTCCTCGGAAGAATATAACAACTCAGCAGACATAGGCTGTAGTGGTAGCAAAGAGTTATTCCAAAGTGTGGTCTTGATTGTTTGTCAGAATGCAGTCAGCGACTCGTTCATTGGTCCATTGATTGGCTTCAAAGTTGGTGTCAACTACACTAATGAAGCTTTGGACTTCTTGTGCAGTACCATTGAAGGTAGGTAGACTCAGATTTTTTGTAGGTCGGATCTGTTCAGCTAAGGCAGTAATGGTTGCTGCCATTATGGCTACCTGGGCTGTGAGGTCTAGAATCTGTTGGTTTGCCATGTTGTTTACTGGAGGCAGTTGAACTACTGATAGTGGTGTTACTGGTACTACTTGAGGTACTGGTGCAGAGTGTGATGGGGTTCTTTGAGTCTGTGTAAGTTGCTAAAGTAATAGTTATGGGTCTGGAGTAAGGGCTTAATAGATGGCTGTCTGTTGCTGTGTAGGTGTATTCTGTCCTGATTGAGGTATGTCTCCTTCGGTGGTATATTCAGGATCGAATTCACTGAGATACTCCTCCTCCTCTTGGGTTTGGTCTCTGTGTACTTGGGTTTGCTCAGCATTAAAGTAGACAGAATCAGTTGTATATCTGATTTCAGATGGACTCAATTCAAAGTCAAGTTCTGGTTCAGTATTAGTTTTGGATTCAGGTAGGGCTGTAGCAGGGCCTGCTTCAGGTTCAGGATCAGGTAGTTGATGAAGGGTTTCTCTTGCTTCTTCCTTAAGAATATGGCGGGCCTTGCTGTTCTGGAATCAGTAGTATAATGCGGTCTTGGTTCTGGTTCGGTGAAAGTCGGTAGAGTTGAGCTACTTGGCTACAGAGGCTTGGGCTTCATGAGGAACTAAGGCTAGAAAGCTGCTGCTGGTTGTCCTAGGTCACTCAGATTTGTGGAGCTGACAAAACTCTTGTTGAGAAGAGTAAAGAAGGCTTCTATAAGACCTTCTTCATCCTGACTTGCTGGGTGTAGTGCAAGGAGTTCGGTGAATAGGGTTTCACCTATTTGTTGGTTTAATCGGAGTACTTCTTTCTTTGAATGAAGTTTATCCCACTTGTTGCAGGTGTGGAGGTCAAATTGTCCTTGTATGTCAGGTTCAATTCTCTCCAGATTGTCAGATGGTTCACAATAAATTCCAGATCAGAGGTTGGGCTTTATACCAACTTGTAGAAATTCACAGAAGAGTTTGTAGTGGGGTGAGGAAGCATCTTGAAGTAGAATTGGATTGTAAACCGCTGCTACTAAGTTGTAAGAGGGTTACTTTTTAGGGTAACCATTACGTAGTTCTGGAAGGATTTTCTGGAAGTTCTGAATATTCTGGAAGACCATTTTCTTATGGTCAAGATCAATTTTGTATGGAGTACATCCTCTACGCTTATTGATTTCAAGATCGGGTTGACATCTCAACCAAAGTCCTTTTTCGGACTAGTTCTGGATGTTCAGGATTTTCCATATTTCAGGAAGTTCAAGAAACTAAGACCAGCTTAGTTGAATTGGCGTATCGCTACAGACATTACCCAATTAGGAAATTTCGTGATGGGGTTAGGAGTAGGACCTAACGGGGAGCGGATTTACTTAAGAGTGGTTTATGGGTTATTAAATAGGTTTATTCGCTATTCATGATATTGCTATACTAGGAGTAGTTGTGTAAAGAGATATTGTGGGGAAGTGCTCAGGAGTTGTGTTCGGATTGTTCAGGTCTGAGATTCTGAGGTCTGGGGAAGGGAGTATTTATACTAGTGAGGGGCTATCTGGACTATGCTAGATATGGATGTAGCACTAAGTGCTTTGCTGAGTCGGAATGCAGTCATGTAGTATAAGTGTAATCTGACATATCAAGAGATCATCTAACTGCTGAGTCAGTTCACAGTTACATCATACAAGGCTAATCTAACTATACTATGACTGCTAATCTATTTATAGGTTTACACACTGTCTGGGTAGTCTTCGATGATATCACTATCGATTGCATTATCTCTGATGAAGTAGTCATCTAGGAAGAGTGGTTTGTGGATTACTTCTCCTTGTTCGCTGAGGTAATAATACATTGGGACTTCATCTCCATCCTACAGGATAGCATCATCTGTCTCATATGCTGGATAAGGTGTTGGTGGGTGAAGGAGGGGTGCATTGTCTTCGCTTTCATCAGATTTGCTATCTGCGTACCTTCTATAGGTTACAGTACTATGAGTCGCGGGGTTGTAGTAAGCTGGCAGCTGTGGTTCATGTCGCTCATACTCAGGTAGTGGAGTTGTTGGTTTGATCTCAAGGGTTGTCTGAAGGTACAGGTTGTGTTCTCTGGTCTCTTCATTGTAGTTAAAGTAATCGGGGGTGAATGCAGATTGATATTCGTACCAGTGGTCATTGTCCCAATAAGTCTCATATGTGGTTATGAACTGTTGTAAGTTCATTGGCAAGGTTGGCGGTATGATCAGGGTTGGTAGAGATCCTTGACTTGAGGTCATGTCAGCATCAGAGGGATCATTGTCTTCTGCTTTATCTTCATCGAAGTTGATTATATCATAGACATCCTTCATGGCATATCTAACTTGGGGCATTTGCAGGATGTGGTCGTCGGGGTGTGGGAAGGTTCTGTCAGTAGTCTGAACATACTCGAGATACTTGTGGTTGAGTTCTTGTATCATGTCATTGATTTGGCCATAGGACAGGGTAGCAACCATTTTGCTAGTAGTAACTCGGAGGCGGGGAATAAAGGTGCTGTACTCATAGAAGAGTTCTCAGTGTTTGCAGGTGATGAGCTTCTGGTGTTGAGACATCTGGGTAATGTCTGTATCATGGTGGTGTTCGACCATGTCTTCCAGGAGGTGGCCAATCTGGTAGTAGCTTGAGATTTGTCCAATCTGGTGGGCCTCATTAAGCATGTTCAGGGCGTTCCATTGGGCTTCCACGAAGTAGAGGGGTGCGAGGCTATGGATATTCATGAGGGGTAGAGGGGGTGTGGCTCAGTTGACAATGGCATTCCAAATGTCAGCGTGGATGCAATTGTAGATCTCGGTGGTCATGTTTGTGTATTTGGAAGTTGGGGTTGTTATTTGTTTTGGTTCTCTGTTTCGACGTCTCTCGGGGCTTGGTATATATGCATTTGTTCTTGATTGGTAAGATTCTGTTTGTGTGAATCTTGTATTCCATGACTTTGTATTGACTCAGCTTTGTATGCTGTGACTTCTGTTTGACTCAGCTTCGTGATTGCTCAGGTGATTTCCAGATTTGTTCAGAGCTCGCGTGCGATTTCAGTGGCTTGTTAAGAGGGTGACATGTGATTTCTGTGGCTTGGAGGTTGTGCGCTTACAACAATTCAACTAAGCTGGTCTTAGTTTTTTGAACTTTCTGAAATATAGAAAATCTTGAATATCTAGAACTAGTTCAAATAAGGACTTTGGTTGAGACATCAATCTGATCTTGAAATCAATAATTATAGAGAATATACTCTATATGAAATTGATCTTGACCTAAAGAAACAATCTTTCAGAATATCTAGAACTTCTAGAAAACCCTTCTAGAACTACATAACAGTTACCTTAATAAATAACCCTCTTATAGTATTAGTGGGTGGAGAAGGGGTACATTATCTTCACTTTCATCAGATTTGCTATCTGTATATTTTCTATAGATAACAGCACTATGAGTTATAGAGTTATAGTATACTGGTAGCTATTGCTTATTTCATTTATACTTAGGAGATAGAGTTGTTGATTCAATCTTAAGAATTGTCTAAAGATATAGGTTATATTCTCTAGTCTCTTCATTATAGTTAAAGTAGTCAGATATAAATATAGATTAGTACTTATATCAGTAGTTATTATCTCAATAAGTTATATAGATAGTTATGAACTATTATAAGTTCATTAGCAAGATTAGTACAGTGATCAGAGCTGGTAGGAATTCTTAGCTAGAGGTCATATCAGTATCAGAGAGATTATTATCTTCTACTTTATCATCATTAAATTAGATTATATTATAGATGTCCTTTATGATATATCTAACTTAGGGCATTTGCAGAATGTGATCATCAGAGTATAGGAAGGTTCTATCTATAGTTTGAATATACTCAATATATTTATAGTTGAGTTCTTATACTATGTCATTGATTTGGCCATAGGACAAAGTGGTAATCATTTTGGCAATAGTAACTCAAAGGTGGAGAATAAAGATACTATACTTATAAAAGAGTTCTTGGTGTTTACAGGTGATGAGTTTCTGGTGTTGAGTTGAATAATGTCTGTATTATAGTGGTATTCAGCTATATCTTCTAGGAGATAGCTGATCTGGTAGTAGCTTGAGATTTGTCTAATTTGGTGAACTTTGCTGAGCATATTTAGGATATTCTACCAGACTTCTATAAAGTAGAGAGGTACTAGGCTATAGATATTTATGAGAGACAGAAGAGATATAGCTCAGTTGACAATAATATTCTAAATATCAGTATAGATGTAGTTATAGATCTCAGTGATCATAATTATATATATTGTTCAAGAGTTATAGTTGTTTATTTTATTTGTTATAGTTCTCTGTTTTGATGTATCTGAGTGCTCAGTATATATATATATTTGGTTCTGATTGGTAAGATTCTGTTTGTGTAAATCTTATTTTCTATAACTTTGAATTGACTCAGCTTTGTACTCTGTAACTTCAGTTTGACTTAACTTCATAATCTTATATGTGATTTCTAGATTTATTCTGAGGTGATGTATGATTTCAGTAGCTTGGAGATTGTACACTTATAGGTTCTCTATTTTGATACATCTAAGTACTCAGTATATATATATTTGGTCCTAATTAGTAAGATTCTATTTGTAT
>RBNI01001007.1:0-25164 GCA_003990745.1 Jimgerdemannia flammicorona | reverse complement strand
AAAAAAAAAAAAAAAAAAAAAAAAAAAAAAAAAAAAAAATAAGTGTACCAGACAATTGACTTTTGCTTTGGTTTGTATTCAACTTCCAGACTGAGGTTTATTCACTCTTGTCTCTGAGGTATTTTATATATTGGAGTTGCTATCTGGTTACTATCTGGCTAACTATAGAATACTATTTATGGGGTGACATTCACCATTAGAGTGACAGCTACTATCAGAGTGACAGCCACTGTCAGGGTTTTTCCTTTCTTTAGCTATCTGGGTTATTTATATATTTTTTGCAATAATGGTTGCTAGTTACTATGCTAATGTCCACATCACCAGGTTGGGTTTTGAGATTGCCACATTTTGCAGTTTGTCACATCAGCCCCTACTGAAGGATAGTCTGTCCCAGACTATTCTTCAGTCATCATCCCAATAAGCATAAGCTGCTTCTGTATCTATGCCTGTTCCATCATCTTCATTGTCTGTATCTAGATCACTCTATTCTTGCTCTGGATCTTCTTCTTGTTCTTTGGGAAACAGGATATTGACTTGTTGAAGAATACTCTGAAAGGTGGTCTCATTCACCTGATGAATATCATTGAGGTGGAAGTGAGACTGCACCAGAGCTCCAACATTTCATTTGTATAGGGTGTAGATTCGTTTGGTAGTTCTTGCTTCTCTGAGGATGATTCTGGCTGGACTCCTTATGTAAGGTTATTCTGTCAATAGCTATTCAATATTGTAGAAGGCTTGTAGATAGTGGATCTGAAGCAACCTCTGGGCAATGGCAAGGTTCTCTTGATACTTCTGGATCAATTGTATGGGGGTTTCTTCAAGTTGGCAAAACTGGGGCAGGGGAATTGGCAGGGCTTGGAAAGAGCTGATGATAAGGGTCTGGAGGTGTTAATCCATCCTCTGAGTCATGGTTTGTGCAGGTATATCTTGAGGTGATTGATGTGGACTAGAGTTCTCAAGACATGTCCATCCATGCTTCTTATATAGATACTGGTTCCTCTGATGTTATGTACAAGGTATGGTTCTTCCCATTTCAGTTCCAGTTTAGCAGCAAAGTTTATTTCTATCATACTTCTCCAAACCAGGACTTGATTGCCAATCTTGATCTTCTGATCCTTCTGTTTCTGGTCATAATACTTTTTTTGTCTTTCCTGGGCCTTGATAATCTGAATTTGGGCTTCATTTTGCAGCTGATCTCCTTTTTCAAGAAGCTTTCCGAGGTTCTCATGGTCAGCAGTTCTGGTTTTCTTGGCAAACATCATTTCAAATGGCTTTTGTTTAATAGAAGCAACAGGGATATTCCGAATTTCCCACAGGATCTCAGGTAAGCAGAGGTCCCAATTGGTAGGATCAACTTAGGCAAGTCCTTTCTTGATGGTCTGGTTCATTCTTTCTGTCATGCCATTGGTCTGAGGGTGATATGATGTGGTTTGTTTGAGGTGGATCTTGTGAATTTGAGCATAACTTGTGATTATGTTGTTGATGAATTCTGTGCCTCAGTCAGAGATGAGTTCTTCTGGGGATCCATATCTGAGTGTGAGTCCATGGAGAAGGCTTACAATGGTTAAGGCATCTGCAATTTCCATTGGGAAAGCCTCAGACTACTTGGTCAGATGTTCCACAAATACAAGGATGTATTTGTTTCTTCTTGATATAACTAGTAGAGGTCTATTTACATCTACTCCCCATCTTTAAAAGATGTGAGTGGGTGGGGGAATTAGTTGCAGAGGGGTCTGATAGTTCTTCTTTCCTTGGTACTTCTGGCAGGTGTCATATTTTTGAATGATGTCTCAGACTTGTGCTCTGAGGTGGGGCCAATATTGATATTGTTTTCAAATCTTGTCTTCTGTACTTGTCTGTTCTTGGTGGGCTTTCTGGTATTCTTGTCAGATGAGATCTTCTTGTTCCTTGATGGTCACAGAGACTTCCTTTAGGGTATAGTTCCTTGGGACACCCTTTTTCTGGTTTATTGAGGCTGGCAGGAAAGTGCATCAACATTGTTGTGGGCTTTCTCTGCTTTGTGGATGATGGTGATTTTGTAATCCTGAAGGATAAGAATCCAGCAGGCTAGAATTCCAGTGAGTTTCTTGCAGTTGAATAGCCATTTAAGAGCTGCATGGTCTGTGATCAGAGTGAACCTTTTTCTGATGAGGTAATGCTTGAACAGGGTGACTGCCCATATAACTGCAAGATATTCCAGTTTGGTGCTACCATAGTTCATCTGCTGCTGATTGGTAGCTCTGCTTGCATAAGCTATCATATAGTACTGTCGATTGGGTTCTTCTTGGGCCAGAACTGCCTCTGGGCTATCTTTAGAAGCATCTATATACAAGAAGAATGGCTTCTGTAGATTGGGGCGCACAAGGATCAGTGCCATAGTCATGTGGTTCTTGAGTTCTCTGAAGGCTTTTTCTTGTGTTTCTGTCCATTTAAATGGTACTCCTTTCTTGAGAAGGATTCGGATTGGGGCAGCAATCTGGGCAAAGTCTTTGATAAACCTTCTGTAGTAAGATACTAGTATCAGGAATGATAGTGTTTCCTTCAGAGTTTTGGGTATTGGCCAATTGTTGATCTTCTCAGTTTTCTTTAGGTCTGTACAAGTTCCTTCTTTTGAAACTATGAATCCAAGGAATTCAAGTTTCTGTTTCCTGAAGTAGTATTTCTTTGTATTTAGTCTCAAGTGGTTCTTGCAGATAAGTTTGAAGAATTCCTCCAGGTGGTACAGGTGTTCTTCAAAATTTGCTGAATAGATGTTGGAATCATCCATGTATACAATCAGACAGTGGTAGATCAAGGGGGCATAGATTGAATTCATTATCCTCTGGAAGGTGGGGGGCACATTGCAAAGTCCAAAGAGTATTCAGAGATATTCAAACAATTTTCCTAGAGTAAGAAAGGCTGTCTTTTGAATGTCTTTTGGGTCCATGGGGATTTCATAGAATCCTGCAAAGAGGTCCATACTGCTGAAGTATCTGGTATCTTGTAACTGGTCCAAAAGGTCATCGATTTTTGGCAAAGGATAGACATCCTTTTTGGTAACCAAATTGAGTTTCCTGTAGTCCACACAGAGTCTCCATCCTCCTTTTTTCAGTACAATAAGTATAGGGCTAGCCCAAGGGCTGGTAGAGGGTCAGATGACTCCATTGTCTAAGAGTTCTTGGATGTGCTCCTTTTTGAATATTTTCAAGTGATGGGGTATTCTATAGGGTTTCTGCTGGATGGGTGTTGCATTTCCTGTATTTATACTGTGGTGATATGATGGATTGTATGACAGGTTGCCATAATCAGTGGTGAAGATATCTTGATATTTGTTGAGAAGTTCTGCTAATTGTTGTCATTGTGGAGGTGTCAATTCTTCTCCAATGTTGGTGGAAGACTTCACTATCTCCTGGGTCGCAGAGGGGCCTTTCCTTTCTTCTGGAACCTTTTGCCATTTCCCGATAGGTTTAGTTCATAAACTTCCTTATGAGTTTGGTTAAGAAAGGATACCAGGTGCCCTATGATGGTTCCTTTCAGCAAGATGATGGTTTCCCAACTTTGGTTGGTTGCTCAGGAGTGTACCAGGTTCATCTTATCAGAGAATATATGTCCCTCTATGTCCAGGTGGGGGATATCTTCCTTGGGCTTGAAGAAAAGGTTTCTGGGGTCAGATGGTGCAAAGATTTCGAAGGTAGTTTGTTCTCCAGGCTCCAGGATCAGATTCTTGTACAGTCTGACTGGTTGCCAGTACACTTGCTGGGGAATATTCCTTTTGAGGTAGTTGACTTGAAGGAGATGTACTTCCTTCCTGTCTGAACTTCCAAATCCTTTTGCTTGTCTTGTTCCTTCAACTAGTTCGGAGACTTCTTCTAATTGTGGGGTTTTGATCTTCATGAAGACTGCTTGGGCAATTTTCTGTCCTCTAATGATTCAGTGCCATTCCACACTACTGTTGTATAGGATGACCTTGATCTCGCCTATGTATCCTGGGTCAATGGTTCCTCCTTCTACAGTTATTCCTTGTCTGGTAAGTCCAGACCTTGAGGTCAGTTAGATATAAGCCCCTGAGGTGGCTGCATGGCTAATCCAGTTCTGATCATAAAGGTCTTTCCAGGTTTGATAGATTCATCCTCCAGACTGTGGAGGTCATACCCTACATCTTCTGGGTGAGCTTTGGTCAGGGGTTTGGCCTTGGGGTATAGCAGGGCATACTGGGCAATATCCTTACTGAGTTTAGGCTTTTCTAAGGCTGAAGCTCCATTGTCTTTGTATAATAAGGCCACCAGCCCCAAGTCCTGCTCTCCAACTCACTCACTATTCAGAAGAACATGGTTGCAGAGAGCAGCCATCTCCCCTAATATTCCTGGAACCTTCACCATCTTCTTCCAGAAGTCCCAAGGTAATCCATCCTCCCCTGATGCTGTCCCCAGCTTAGTTGCCACAAGGACTCTCTGGATCTCCTCCTCTTGGACTGGAAAGATCAAGTCACCCAGGCTCTCAACTGGCAGTAGCTCTCACTTCTCCAGTATGTCTCCAATTGCCTCTTAATCCATACCCCCTTCTTTCTCACTCCACAGACCCTGCCATCTCTCCTTCAAAATCCCCAGGATCTGTTGCATGCCATGTACCATATCCCCCTTGGTATCCAAGATCCCATCCCACTGATATTGCACCCTCCTAACTTTGAGGAGCTTAGACAAGTACCTAGTAGGCCGCTCTCCCTCCTCAAGCCCCTGCCGCCTTAGCCTGGCAGCCATTTCTCGCATATAAACCTCCTCCTCCTCTCTTAACACCTGTTGTAGTTCCACTACCTCCAGTTTCGCCCACTCTAACCTCCAATCCTCCATCTTACCAGAAGCAAGCAAACTTGTCCATTCCATCTGCAATCTCCTCAGCCTATTTGAAGCACACTGCATATGCTTCCTCCTCTGTCTCCCAGCCTCTCTACCAGCTCCTCCCCAATAGGCCCTCATAGCCTCCTTCAACCTCATCTAGCAGACATCCACAGACAAACCCTCATGCCTCCAGAGAGGCACCTTCGCCTGGATATCCACCACCCATGAGTCCCACAACCCCTTCTCAGCCAGCAGGGAGGAGTTAAGGTGCCAATGTCCAGGTCCATCTCCACTCTCCCCAAACTATCCCTGCCCTAACAGTCTCCAGTGATCAGACCATGGGCACCACTCCACCTCCAAAGACTTCCAAACATCAGCACCCCAACATTCAGCAGTCAGAATCCAGTCAATCCTCATATCTAAGCCATTCACCCAATGTGTGCAGATCCTGGTATTGCCCCACTGTGTTCTGCCCATATCCCCTAAGGAGCTAAGATTCTCCACCTCCTCCCATGCATCCAGACCACCACTTCTCCCACCTGCATTCCTCCCTCTATCAGTCCTATCTAGTCATGGATCCCAAACCATATTAAAATCACCACCAAGAACATCCACTCCTTCCTTCAAGAGAATACCTTCCTCTAGCAGCTCCTTAATCCATGTAATCCTCTCACTCCTCACTGCAGGGCAGTAGCAGAAGCCAACCCTCACTGACTCCCACCCTGGCTGATACCATTCTCCCTGGACCAAATGATCCCCCCAGCTCCTAACACACCCCAAATCCCCTCTACCCTTCTTCACCAGAAAAGGCTGAAGCTCTACTAGTAGGGAGCCTCCAGGCTCTGAGGTTGAGGTGTAGCCATCTAGCTTCAGTAGAGGGGTCTTGGAGATAGTTGATCCCTCTTCTTTCTGTGGGGTCTAGGGCTTCCATGAAGTTGGTAGTATCTTCAGCCCATCCTTAGTGGGTTGCATATCTGATGAGAGCTAGAATGTCTTCTCCCAAATTATAGATCTTGAGGATTCTTCTTTTTGGCTTCTTAGTCTAGCTTTTTCAGATCTGGCTTTTTCGGATCTGACTTCAGTTATCTCCTTTCTTCAAGGTGTGGACTACAATATCATGACTAAGATGAATCTTCTGATGCCTACAATCTCAGCAATCCAGGTGTCTTCCATGGTTGCAATATCCCATTGCTTGGAAATGATGTTCCCAATTATTGATCTCTTGTTACCTTGGGAATCAGTACCCATCTTGATCATAAGTTGGGGGAAGGGTAGATAAGGGGTATATTTCTGTTTGGGTGAAGAAGCCTTGTCCTCTAAATCGACTTTGTAACCTCATGGTAACTTCTTGAAAGGTGATTGACTGTGTAAGTGTAGTTGGGAGTTCTGGTCTCTGGGGTCTCTGTCTTTCTTATTGATCCAACAGATGACACTGATAGCAGTAGTCTTGGGGAGAGTAGAAGACCATTTGGTGTGGACATCTTCCTAGCCTAAAAGCCTTTTCTTGGTGAGTTCTTTCTTGGGGACAATGGTGATTGTACTGGGTCCTTCTTCTGTATTCCAAGGGTCATTGTCTTCAGGTAGTGTCTAGCAAGAATCATCCCAGAGAATGAGTTCAGGGACCTCTTCTTCTTCAAGTACTTCTTGTTCAGAGACTTCTTGGTCAGAAGTTTCTTCTTCCTTGGATGATTCTTGACCCCAAATTGCTTGTACTTCTGCAGCTTTGATTGCAGGTGTTTCTGGAACATGTCTGCATTTCTTCTTCTTTCTTCTGCACTCTGGGCAAGCTGTGCCAGGCAATTTCCTTATTCCCATAAACTTGGAGAAATGCTCGGGACACTTGTATCTCTTGAGGCAGGTAGGGCATCCTTTGATTTCTCCTACAATGGCTCCAATGGTGATGGGGATAGTGTTCTTGGCCCACACATTATCTTCTGGTCTGTCATCTACCAGGTTAATTTGGGGGTTGAGTCTGAGATCATTTCCATCTTCAAATTCTTCTTCCTCTTCTGTAGTAGACTCCTCACTGCTAGCATATTCTTCCTGAATAGTGACCTTCTTTTTCTTTTTCAATTGTTCATAACTAGTCACCTTGACTCTGTACTTCTTGCCTCGGTAGTCAAACTTGAATACCTGTGACTGATGTCAACAACTGCATTCATTTCCTTCATCCAGTTAGTACCAAGAATCATATCATAGGTGACAGCTTCAGTGACAACAGCTTTTGGGATGGAGAACTGAATATATCCCAGAGAGATAGTAATATTTTATACTTCTCCAAGGGGTTGAGTTTGGGCTCTATCTGCCACTATGATTCTGAGGTTGGATGGTCCATCAATGGGCCATTGAAGGGTATCTAGGAACCATTTAGCAATGATACAGACAGCTGCTCCTGTGTCTATAAGAATCTTCGCCTTTTGTTCTCCAATATCTCTGTATAAGTAGGTGCTGACATGTCTTTCTGCAGCCTGAATAGGGATGGGAGTTGGTTCTTACTGTGGGATGGGAACTCGGCCAGTACTAGACCTAGTGGTTCTCAGCAATTTGTTTCAAACTCCAGCTGGTGTCAGTTGCAGGAACTGCAAGAGGGGGACTTCCATCTTGGCTTCTTGAATCTTCTGCCAGGCTTCATTGTAGATATCTCTAGGCATGGTCTTTGGGGTGTACTTCTTCTTGGGCTTTGGAGTAGCAGATTCCTGTTCTTCTTGTTATTTGTCTCTGAGACAAAAGGTGAGAGGGTTCGGGAAGGTGTTTCTATCTGCTCCTCTTTATGTTCTTTGTCCTCTTTTTGGATAATTCTTCTACTGATGTTCCTGGATGGCCTTCCTATAGGTCTCTTCCTCTTCTCTGCTGAGTAGACTGTTTTTCAGGTAGTAACCTTGGTAGGATATAAGTCTAGGTCACTGTAGTCTTTACTGTTGCTTGTTTCCTCAAAATCTTCAACAGGATGGGCTTCAGTCTTCTTGTACTGAGTGTCATTTCTTCAGTTTGGTAGTTCTGAGTCCCTTTGGTCATTTCTTTTGTTATCATATTCAGTGGCATAGTGTCTAAATTATCTACAGTAGAAGCATTGGACTTGGGCTCTGTCTTAGATGGGGTATCTTCTTTCTTCCTGCTGGTAATTTCTGTTATCTCTTGGTGGAAAACCTTGGTTCCTCTATGTTGGGTATCCTCTGTTGTCTTGGTAGCCCCAATTTTTGTGTATGGTGAGTTTTTCAATCTGTCCAACCAATTGATCCAACTTGGAGCTGAGGTCTTGGATTTCACTTCTATCCTTCTTTCCTTCCTTGGCTGGCCTTCTTTCTTCAGATCATTCTTGTCCTTGAAGGAGTCCTTGTAGGGCTTTGACCAGGATGTCTTCTTTATCTTCTTTCTTATCATGATCACTCCAAGTAGTTCCTTGTCTGACATCAAAGAATCCTTGGGCTATATCTATTTGCTCTTCAGACCTTCTGATATCCAGGGTGCAGATATACTGGGCAATGTTTGGGGGAATTCCATTCATGAAGGTCATTGAACCTATGATGTCCTGGTTGGTGGCATTGAACCCAGCAGCATGCATTCTCTTCTGAATTCTTGTGAAAAAGGCTCTGAGTGATTCTCCAAGATTCATCTTCATTCCCATGATAGATTCTTGAGCCTTGTGGTGGGTTTCATTTTCTGCATACTTTTTGATAAGTCAGTGGACCATGGCCTCATATTCTAGCTCATAAGACATTGCTGCTTATATCTGTCTTGTTAGTTCTGAATCTGAGTTATTTGCTGTTCGATGGAAAATTCCTCTGGCTGGTTCCCTGAGCTGAGCTTTGTAGATGGCAATTTTTCTTTCATCTGGGAGATTCCTTAAGGCTGTGATTTCTTCAATTCCATTAAGGAATTCTCTAGAGTCTTCCTCTGGGTATCCTGCAAAAGTTGGCAATGAGGTGGCCATTTCATCATCACTTTTTTCTAATTCTGGTTCAAGTTCAGATTCTGATTCAGATTTACTTTCTGAACTGTTACTAGAGATGAGGGTGCTTGGGTATCTTGAGGATAGTGTTCTGGACCTTGGATGAAGTGAAATAAGCCTAGGTATTCTTGTGGGAGCTACTTCCAACTCTGGAAGGAGTTGTGGTAAAGGTTCTATTGGTGAGATTGATGGAACTGGTATGGGACATCTAGCTGTAAGGTCTTGGGTTCATGTGATAAGATCTTTTAGTTCTTGTGCAAGTTCTTTGAAATTTCTAGCAGGGCTGCCTGTATTGTCTGGTTGATCTGGTTGGGGATTTTGGGCTATGCTGCCTTCTGGTTGGTAATCTTCTGATACTGGATAATTGGCAAGTCTTGATGTGATTACTTCTCTTCCTGTCCAAATGCTGGTAATAACTGGTTCTCCTGTAGTGGCAGAGATTGGTGTTGTGTCAAATGTATCCAGTTTGACTGTGGGTTCTTGTGAGCTGAAAAGTCATGTCGATTTTGAAATCTTCCCAGTTGAGCCCCCAAATATAATGTGCTTGGCTCAATGGAGGCAAATTACAAGGTTGGGGGTTGATGTAGTTTGGCTTGAGCCCCCAGTTACTTTGTCAAAAAGCAACAAAATGTGATTCCTGAGGTCCTTGTTGGTGTTTAGTAGTATAATAGTCAAGTTGGATATCTGTGAGTGATTTGTATGTCGATTTCCTAATTGAGACAGTTCTCTGGGTATAGTGGAAATTTGTGTGTGAATGGGTTTCCTTCTTGGGTCAACTGGGAATGCCACAATTTTGTATAGTGAGGCAATTCTCCAAAGATATATGATTTCTAGTGTGATGATCTCTTGTGTAGCATAAGTTTCTTAGGTATGACAATCTGACAATTTAGCAGCTTCCTTCTTTGGCAGCAGCAGTCTCCAAAAGTATACAATTTCTGGTAGATAGCTTGATTTGGCTCACTGGGAATAATGAATAACTCAGATGTCATGGATTTGGCTTCAGCTGGGGATACTACTCAAATGGTATAAATTCTTCTGAATCAGGCTCTTTCTGGGAATATGATAGTGTGGATTCTGGGAATGTGGATAACTTGAAAGTGGCAGATGATGCAGATTCTCCTGAATTGGCAGCTTCAACTGGGAATATGGTAGATAACTCAAAAGGTGGTGAAGTTCTTCCTTGAACTTAGCAGCAAACTTCAGGCTTATCTGATAAGTGAACCAAAAATGAACTTGTTCTTTGTATTGAAAAGTGGACCAGAGTGGAAGAGAAGAGAACCAAGCTCACAACTTCTTGGCAGTGGCTTGTTGGCAGGCATATCTTCTAAGTATTGCAATCCTTTCTAGATCAAGTGGCTTTTGGCAGGCATTTCTCCTAAGTATACCAGACAATTGACTTTTGCTTTGGTTTGTATTCAACTTTTGGACTGAGGTTTATTCACTCTTGTCTCTGGGGTATTTTATACATTGGGGTTGCTATCTAGTTGCTATCTGGCTAACTATAGAATACTATTTATGGGGTGATATTTGCCGTCAGAGTAACAGCTACTGTCAGGGTGATAGCCACTGTCAGGGTGATAGCCACTATCAGGGTTTTTCCTTTCTTTAGCTATCTGGGTTATTTATACATTTTTCACAGTAATGGTTGCTAGTTACTATGCTAATGTTCATGTCACCAGGTTAGATTTCAAGATTGCCATATTTTACAGTTTGTCACAATATCCTTGACAAAAGCAATACTATCTGACATAAATTTAAGCAAAAGACAGTCAAGTACATACTCCTTGGATATAGTAGAAAATTGTATAGACTTTGGAATCTGCATATAAAACATATAGTGATTTTATGTAATATATAATTTAATGAAAAAGGAGATAATAAGAAGATCTATATAGAAATACCTGTAGAAACCTCTATATCTACATTCCAACTAGTGCTGCCAATATCTCTGATGATTCTAATAGTTAATTAAAACTATTATCAACTACTATATATGCCTAAGCAAGAATTATCTGAGCCAAGAATTACTGAGATTAAAGATGAAGATGACAGTGAATCTTCTAATAACAAAGAATCTTTTATGAAGGGTAAATAAATGTAAAAGCACTCTAATATATACTGAGAGTTGCATTCAGAATTAGAAAGTTATTGATACAAGCCAGTAAGCCCTAGAAGACAGCTATATCAAGACTATATAAGCTATGCCAAAGCATATAAATGTATATATATCATAATATCTGACAAGCCAAACACATATGATAAAGCTATAAGTAATACTGACAACAAGAAATAAGAATGTATAATAGATGAGAAATATGATTCACTTATCAAGAACAGTATTTGGGATCTAGTATCTCTTCCACCAAACTATCAAGCAATTAGATCTAAGTGAGTATATAAGATAAAGTACAATGCTGATAGCAATGTAGAGTGGCATAAAGCTTGTTTCATTACCAAGAGTTATTCACAAGATTATAGCATAGACTATGATGAGATATTTTTATCAGTATTCAAGCTTACTTCACTTAGAATACTCCTTATGATTGGTATAATATATGACCTTAAAATCTATCAAATAGATATAAAGACAGCATTTCTAAATGGTGAGATAGACACTGAATTATATATCTATCAACCACAAGAATATTAACTATACAACAGTCCAAATGGCAAGCTTATATATAAATTACACAAAAAACTATATAGTATCAAACAAGTGGTATGATTATGAAATAAAAGAATTAATGAATATCTTCTTAACAATGGATTTATACATTGCAAGCAGATAATTACATATATATCCAATATTATGACAACAGCATAGTATTTATTGATATATAGGTAGATGATATCATTATTATTACTAGCAAGAACAGGCTTAACAGAGTAAAGGAAACTCTATACTGGGAATTCAAGATGACTGACATGGGCAATATATCCTTCCTTTTGGAGATATTGATTACATATAATAGAAAAATATGTGCTATATACCTCTTACAAGTGATATATACCAAAGTCATTCTCAAATATTTTAATATAGGTGAATATAAGCCTGTTGGCACTCTTATAGATACTTCTGTAAAGTTAAAGAAACCTGACACTACTCCTGAGAATAATAACAATATACTTACCAAGAACAATACCAAAGATATTCTCTATCAGTAAGTGGTCAGCTCTCTTATATATCTCATACTAGGAATGAGAATAAGACCTGATATATTATATATTATGAATAAGATAGCACAGTACTCCTCTTGTTATAATAATTCATATTGAAGTACTATTAAGAGGATTTTTCAATACTTAAAGAGATTAGTATACTATATGCTCATATTGAGTAGTAATATTAAATTAAGTAGAAGAAATGATAAGAGTAATAGTATCCAGATATCTGGTATATGTGATACTGATTGGGCTAAAGACTTAGATAACTGTCAATCTATGACTGGGTATCTCTTCTATATTGGAGTTCAAGGATCTATCATCTTATGGCAAATATATAAGCAATTCTCTATTACAATATTATCTATACAAGCTAAATATCAGGCTTTACCATTGGCAACAAAGAAAGCTATATAGCTCTGTGAACTATTAAAGGAGCTCAGCTTTACTCAAGAAAGTACTATACTTCACCAAGATAACCAGATTATAATTGTACTTATTGTCATATAGTGGTCGCTGAGTCCTTCAAATATGCCAGATTTTCTTCAAGGTATATCTCTTAGACTAACTCAAGTTTGTTATAAGTAAGTTCTTATTGGAGTACCTTCCCAAGATCTTATAGTTCTCAAACTTCTTATCTTCAACTATCTTGTTATCTCTTAGATTGCTTGCAAGAAAGTGTGTATAAGTGAACTTGACTGAGGAGACTATATTATATACTTGTCATATAGTGGGCATTGAGTCCTTCAAATATATCAGATTCTCTTCAAGGTATATCTCTTAGACTAACTACAAGTTTGTTATAAGCAAGTTCTTATTGGAGTGCCTTCTCAAGGTCTTATAGTCCTCAAACTTCTTATCTTTAAACTGTTTTATTATCTCTTAGATTGCTTGCAAGGAATTGTGTATAAGTAAACTTGACTGACTTTATTTCAGAGAAAATAAGAGGGATATTTATACAAAATATAATTCAATGATTGCTAAGAGATATAAAGTTAAATATAAATTCCAATAACTAAAATAAAATACCAGGACAGGAAAAACTGCTAAGTTCCAGGGTTGGTACTAATGGTTGTACAGGTTCAGGATGCTGGTATAATTCGGTATCACATCAAAATACCAGTGCTGGCATTATTCAGTATTATGTCAAAATACTGGTGCTGACATTATTCAGTGTAACAAAGAACTCAGAGAAGAAAGTTCAGGACTATGGGGGCTTCATCTTTGTCATCAGAGGTCAGGATATCTTCAAAAGAGATGAGGTCTACAAACTTATCATGTAGGTTGTGTGTTTCACATATGTTGAAGTCATGTGGGATGATGTCATCGCCAATGACATCATTATGTTTGGCAGCAGTGGGAACAAGGAGATCTAGAGCTCTCCAATCTATGAGGTTCTCTTCCACAAAATAGGAGACAAATGTGGGGTCTTGGGGAGGTGTAACCTGGATGCTTGGGCCTTGAAATACTGAGATCAACTCTTGCAGAAATTGGTCTGGGTTGTCTTGGAGAATAGGATGCCAGAAGTCTTCTACTTCATCACTATTGAGGGTGATAGTAGACTGGGCTTCTGTAGCCACCCTGGCTTCTAGTGCATTGATATGGCAGGATGACAGGTCTCTGAAATCTGAGACTTTAACATACTCCAAGTTGGGGATCAACCATGATGTATGTCTAAAGATCTGATGAATCTTCTTAGCTGTCCTTATTTCATATATATCTATAGGAGTAGCATCTTGTAGCTCTTGAGTGCTGGTCTGTGAGAACTCTCAGCAGAGGAGGTTTCCTATTTCATACTCCTGCCACATTTGGAGGTATTCAGTAGTAATGGTGATCCTTGTTTCCATTTCATGGCAGTAGAGAATATAATAATAAGGGTCACTAGTACTCAGGTTGATACTAGGAGTCCTTCTTGAGCGGGTCCTCATGGCTCTTCTGATGTCTTGGAATATCCTTTCTTCAACTAAGGTGCCTTGGTGGTTCCTTGACCTTGAGGTTTGGTAAGCGGCAGATATTTCATTTGTAGTAAGTCTTTGAGCTATTTTGGGATTGGTGGGTCTTATTGGTTACTGCTACTATAGTTCCTTGATCCTTCTTTTATATTCCTTGAGATACTATACTGTGGTCACAATGACTCACAGTTGGTCATCATTGCTCATCTTGTATACCATATGATCTTCTTGTGCTCTGATCTGGTAGCTTGCAAGGAAAGACTGTCTTCTGTACTGATGTCATCATTCTAGAGTTACCATTACAACTTCCTCCTAAATAAGGATCTTCTCGAGCATTCTTATTCTTGGTCCAGTCCTGAAAAATTTGCTGATTCCATAATCTCTGGCAAGGGGTTGAAAAGTGGTATTTATGGGCTGGCATCTTCCCTTTGTATTTTAGTGTAATGGTGAAGGGTCGCTCCCTTCATATAGAGCAAGGGCCTGATTCTGATCTTGACCAATCAGTTGACGGTTCAAACTCCTCTGGCTTCGAAGGTCTCACAGATGAGTAGTTGCTGGTGCCATATCTCTTAGAGAATGGTCCAGACAGATAGCCTGCTGGTCACAGGATATACTGTTATGATTCATGGACTAGAACCTCACAGGGGGTCATTATGTTTTGCTTCTCTTGTATAGGTTCATGGTACTTCTTGAGTCTGTTCCTGTATACCGTAGTAGGCAGTATAGTCTCTGAGATTTTTCTAAGCCAGAAGGTAGTTCCCTTGATATCTTGTACATAGAAGGGTCCTTCCCATTTGGGCTCCAGTTTTCATGACTATGAGGCTTCTACCATATTTCGATACAGTAGAACCTTTTCTCCAATTCAGATAGATTCTAGGGCCTTGTGATTCTTTTTCGTATTCTTCCTTATCAGTACTTGTGACTTGATGATATAATTTTCAGCCTTCTTCCTGATTTGGTATAGTCTCTGGATTTCTGCATCAACTTGTCTCCAAGTTAGGTCTAGATTTGTGGCTGAGATTCCATCAGAATCTTCTTCTCCAAAGAGTAGCTCCCTTGGGGTAAAGTGTGTGCTCTGTGACCATATGTCTCATAGGACAGAGAGGGCAGTTGGGAGATAGTTATCTCAATTCTCATATATCTCTAAGATCTTCACTAGGATGTTCTTGAGAGTCTTGTTAGTTCTCTCTGTTTGTCCATTTTCTTGAGAGTGGTACGTGGTGGTCTTGATGTGCTAGATCTTGTATTTCTAATACATTATCTCATGGAATCTATTGATAAATTCCGTACCACAGTCTGTTGTGATTTGCTTTGGTGTCTTGTAGTGGCAGATGATTTCTCAGTGCAGGAAGTCAGCTATAGAGAGGGTATTGGCTTCTTGTAATGCTCCTGCTTCTATCTATTTAGTGAGGAGGTCTACAATAACTATAATATAGTGGTTTTCTGATATTGTTACTAGTAGTGGTCCAATGATATCTATTGCAATGTGGTGGAAGGGGATAGGCTCAATTCTTGATGACTCAGATGTCTGGTCTTGCTGATCTTGTTTCTGTTTTTGGTATTTATCACACTCTTTGACAAATTGGCATAGGTTTTCTTCCATCTTGGGCCACCACATGGTTCTTCTTGCCTTGTTGTATATATTGGTTCCTTCTAGGTGTCCTTGCTTGTGTACTTTCTTCATTACTTGATACTTCTTGTATTCAGGTATTACTAGCTTTCCTTCTTTTCTGAGTATAGTATTGTCTAATTCAAACTATTTCTAAGTCTGGTTGATAATGGTGATTGTTCAGAGTTCGAGGTAGTTGGGCATCTTCTGCTGCCCAAGATAGCTGATTAATCCATAGTATAGCTCCTTATTCATATTGAATAGTCTTGATGGGGGTGTTTCGGGGTATCCTTAAGAGTGCATCAGCATTGATATTAGTTCTTCCTGAGCGGTGCTTGACAGTACAGTCATACTCTTACAGCCTGTAGATCCATCTGGCATATATTCCTTTGGGGTTCAGAGTGTGAAATAGCCAGGCAAGAGCAGAATAGTCTGTTTGAATGGTGAAGTGTTTCCTGGCTAGGTAGTAGTGGAACTTGTCTACTGCCCAAACTATTGCTAAGCATTCAAGCTTACATGACTCATAGTTCTGTTCTGCTCCATAGGTGCCTTGGCTTGTATAGGAGATGACATATTCATGTCCATCTTTCTTCTGAGCTAGGACTGCTCCAAGTCCTATAGTACTCGCATCAGTCTGCAGGATGAATTCTAGGTTCCAATCTGGTCTTAGGATAGGTGCTTGGATCAACCTGATCTTGAGTTCATTGAAGGTTTCTTGGCACTCCTTGGTCCATTCAAATTTGGTCTCCTTCTTCAGTAGCTCATAGATAGGTACTGTAATATTGGAATATCCTTTGATGAATCTTCTGTAGTAGCTGGCCAGTCCAAGGAAGGCATGGACTTCTATAGTTGTTCTGGATCTTGGGTAGGTTGCAATAGCCTCAATCTTCATAGAGTCTGTGTGGATTCTGATCTGGTTGATGAGGTGTCCTAGGTAGGCAATTTCTTGAGCTACAAACTTGTATTTCTTGAGCTTGATGTAAAGGCCATGCTCCTTGAGCTTCTTGAGCTTCTTGAGAGCTAGCTGTATGTGATTGACATATTCCTGTACACTGTTGCTGAAGATGATCACATCATCAACATAGACAAAGAGCTATTTTCCAATCTCATTGCTGAAGACTCTGTTCATCATTTGCTGGAAGCTTGCTGGGGCATTGCACATTCTGAATGGCATTCGCAGATAGATATAGGTGGCATCAGGTGTAATGAAGGCTGATTTCTCACTGGTATCTTGAGTGAGACCAATCTGATAGAAGTCTGAGAACAGATCCAAGGTAGTGTAGTATTTGGCTTTGCTTTCAAGGGTGGTAAGGATTTCTTGAATATTTGGCAAGGGCTGTCTATCCTTCTTGGTGATGGTATTGAGCTTCCTATAGTCAATGCAGAGTCTTGGTACAAACTCTCCAGGCTTGCTTCCTTTCTTTGGAGCAAGGACAATGGGTGAAGCCTAGGGACTAATAGCTTGCTTGATGATTCTGGCTTCTTCTATTTCCTTGAGTTCTGCTTGCAGCCATTCTCTGTAGGCAGGTGGTATGGGTCTGGCTTTCTGGTAGATGGGCTTGGTATCACCAGTATCAACTTTATGATAGTACTTGGGTTCTTGATTGTGGATATCTCTAAAGTCTGTAGCAAGTACTCCTTTGTTCTGGTGCAGGATCTTGAGAAGTTGTTCTTCCAGGGGAAAGTTTTCTCCAATAGTGTATGTGTGCTTGTTCTGGTCCTTGTCTTTCTTGTGCTCAAGTTTGGTAATCTTGGTGGCAGCATAGGCTTCTCTTCCAGTAGATCTAAAGTCTTGTTCTCCTCTCTTGGTCTTGATGAGTTCAATGGCTTCAATGATCTTGGGTTTCTTGATTTCATGGATCAGCATCTGGCCAATCCTGTCATGCTTCTTGACTTTGAATGGGGTGGTGGAGTTGTGATTCCTGACTATGAGAAAGATCTCGCCAGTATAATCAGAGTCAATTACTCCTCCTTCAACTGAGATTTCGCTTTTGGCCAGACTGCTCCTGGTCTTGATAATTCTGGCATGGTTCTCTGGCAGCTTGACTTCAATTCCAGTGCCAAGTAGGGTGGTGGTCTGTGGTTCAAGGGTAGCATCTTGAATGCTGGCAAGGTCCATTCCTATGGCTCCTTCAATCTTGTATTCTGGGATCTTGGCTTTGGGGTGGAACTTCTTGACCTTGAGGGTGATGTCTGATTCTTGTTCCTCCTCATCATCACTGTCAGCCTGAAGCTCTGGGGGCTGGTCATCTTCTTCAGCTTTCCTTTTTGCTTTGGTAGCTTCTTGCTCATGTTTCTGTTGGCAGATTTTTCTGATTTCACTGATACAGGACCAGTAGTCATTCAGGTGTTCAGAGAAGTACATCCTAGTACTATGGGGGCATCTTCCTTAAGGAGCATAGCCATTGATGATCTTGTTGTACCACTGCTCATCTGTGAGCTTGGGTGTCTTGTTCTTGTTTTTGTTCACTAAGTGTATGAAGACCTCTGTGTCCTCTTTGTCTCCTTCCTCCATGTCTGATAGAACTCCTTTGTGGACATTGATAGAGACTCATACCTTTCTTCCTCTATAGTTGATCTGCATCTTCTGGGCATTGAGGTCAATGATGGCCTTGGCCTTGTGAAGCCATTGGTTACCAATGAGGATGTCATAGTTGGTGGCACTTGTGACAATCACATCTACTGGGATGATAGCTCCTCCTATCTTGATGGGGACTTCTCAGATTTTGCCAAGGGGGGTAGCTCATATATCATCTGCTGTGACATAGACCATCTTGGTGGACTCTTCAATGTCCCAACCTAGGCAGTCAATTGTCTTCTTGCTCATGAGGTATCCTCCAGCACTAGTATCAATAATGGTATCAAAGATACAGTCTTTGATCTGGCATGGGGTATAGGCTGATGTCTTGCGCTGGTCTTCAGATTCTTCACCTGAGTTTTCAGATTCTTCCTGTATATTGTGAGCTTCTACAATCTTATACTCCTGATTCTTGGTAGTAGTTGCAAGTTCTACTCTCAACTGCTGTCTGAAGGCAGGGACTTCGGCTAGCTGTCCAAAAGTGGCATTGACCTTCTGTTCCTTGAGGTCCTTGTAGATATCATACTGGTAGATCTTGGTCTTATGCAGCTTCTGTTTCTTCTTGCTTTTGCTTTCTCCTGAGACTGGAGTAGTGCCTTCTATGATTTGGCAGGCAGCTTCATCTAACTCCATGTCTTGATCAATCTCCTCTAGTTGAGTCTTGCTTTGAATAGTGACAGCTGGGGTCTTTTTTGGTCTTCCAACTGGCTTGCTATTGCTCTTCTTGTCATAGGGCTTGGACCAGGTTTTGGTACCTTCAGTAGTAGGGTAGAATTCAAGCTCCTTGTAGTATTCTTCATCATCAGTGTCACCAATCTCCTTGATGACTACTGCATTGGTTTGTTCTCTAGTTCTGCTAGTATTGCTTGGTTGGGCTTTGCATCTTGTTTTGGTCATGCAACTCTTTGCATAGTAGCCTTCTTCTCCATATCTGAAGCATGTGATATTGCATTCTTCTGTAGCGGCTGCAAATCTCTGCACTGGTCTCCTGTTGGTGCTTCGGACTTCTCTAACAACATCACCAAGGTGTGCAGTCATCTTGGCGAACTACTTGGCAAGTTCTTCCACTGGATTAGCTTTGGCTATCTTGGGGGTAGGTGGGGATGGTTGTCTGTTTACAACTGTAGCAGGTATAATACTAGTTAGCTTTGATGGCTCTATCTTGATGCCAGTTATTTTCTCTATTGAGTGTTCAGCAGGGTGTCTGGCAGTCCAATATCTCTATGCAAAGACCACTTTCTGATCAAGGGTCAGTGCAGCTGGGGTAGACCAGATTGCTAGGGCAATTTCAGGGTGAACTCCTTTGAGGAAGATTGAATCTGCTATTTGTTCCTTAAGGGCATCATCATAGCCAGCCAAGACAATCTGATGGCAGATTCAGGTATAAAATGAGTTAGGATCTTCACTAAGTCCCTGGCAGATAGTATTGAGTTGATCCTTAAGAGCTTGCTTGATCTCTTCAGTATAATATGTTGTTCTGAGGAAGGCCTTCATGTTGGCAAGTTTGGCTGCACCATTATTAGTAATAGTGGCTGCATTGAACTTATCTCTGGCAGGTTCTCTGAGGCTGACTGGTAGAAGGGCCAATTGTGCATCTACACTAAGAGCTCATATAGCGGTAAATTGTTCAAAGTCTTCAATGAAGGTCAGAATTGACTCTTCAGTAGTATATCCATAGAATGTGAGGGGGCACATTTCCATCTTATCTTGAATTCTTGCAGAGATGACTCTTATAGTCAGGGTAGTTGTTGTGGGGGTTGTTCATTTTTCAGCTTGAAAGTGAGGGATTCATCTTGAATTACTAGCCAATGGGTACCGAGTTGTCATGTAGTGGTCACTGAGTCCTTCAAATATGTCAGATTCTCTTCAAGGTGTATCTCTTAGACTAACTCAAGTTTATTATAAACAAGTTCTTATTGGAGTGCCTTTCCAAGGTCTTATAGTCCTCAAACTTCTTATCTTTAACTATCTTGTTATCTCTTAGATTGCTTGTAAGGAAGTGTATATAAGTGAACTTGACTGACTTTATTTTAGAGGAAATAAGAGGGATATTTATACAAAATATAATTCAATAGTTGCTAAGATATAAAGCTAAATATAAATTCCAATAACTAAAATAAAATGCCAGGACAGGAAAAACTGCTAAGTTCCAGAGTCGGCACTGATAGTTGTACAGGTTCAGGATGCTGGTATAATTCAGTGTCACATCAAAATACCGGTGCTGGCATTATTCAGTGTTACATCAAAATACTGGTGCTGGCATTATTCAGTATAACAAAGAACTCAGAGCAGAAAGTTCAGGACCATGGGGGCTTCATCTTCATCATCAGAGGTCAGGATATCTTCAAAGGAGATGAGGTCTATGAACTTGTCATATGGATCGTGCATTTCACATATGTCGAAGTCACATGGGATGGCATTATCACCAATGACATTATCACATTTGGTGGCAGTAGGAACAAGGAGATCTGGAGCTCTCCAGTCTATGAGGTTCTCTTCCACAAAATAGGGAATAAATGTGGGGTCTTGGAGAGGTCTAACCTGGATACTTGGACCTTGGAATACTGAGATCAATCCTTGCAGGAATTGGTCTGAGTTGTCTTGGAGGATAGGGTGCCAGACATCTTCTACTTTATCACTATTGAGGGTGATAGTGGACTGGACTTCTGTAGCCACTCTGGCTTTTAGTGCATTGATATAGTGGGATGACAGGTCTCTGAAATCTGAGACTTTAACATACTCCAAGTTGGGGATCGACCATGGTGCATGCCTGAAGATCTGATAGATCTTCTTAGCCATCCTCATTTCATGTATATCCATGGGTAGTGCTCTGAATGAATGGAGTTAATCCGGATGAGATTCGATTCAGGTTCATCATGTGATGGATTTGAATCAACTTGGATTGGTCTCGTGATCTGATCCAGATTGATCTGGATTAATCCAGATTGATCCATCTGGATTGATTCATCCAGATTAAAATCTTTGGTGACATCACCCTTCCTTTTATTCATTTCACTCTTGTTTTTTTTTTCCTACTACACTTTGGTGACATCACCCTTTCCTTTGTTCCCTCTCTTTTCTTTGTTCTTTTTCTTTGTTCTTTCCTGCCACATTACGAGCAAACAAAACAGCAGCCCTTAATTTGTATGTTGGTCCAGTCTACTCATTTTTCACCCTACAATGATTGTCAAAAGAGAGAGTATTCAAGGTGGAAATGCACTCTTTGCTGATAATGTTAGATTCTTTCTCATATGGACAGCACACAAGCTGCTCATCAAGAGCCAAAGGGGTGACAGCGGTGGTGATGGCAATAGCGATGGTGATGGTGGGGATGAGGGTGAATTCTGATAACAACTCATGGTGGCCCTTTGAACCTTGGAATTCACAGACCTTACAGCTATGTATACAGTAGCCTTTTTGGAGCAACCAGTAGTAGATATAGGTTGCTCTTTTCTGCCACTACTTTTTACTTGGTTAAATTCCCCCAGCATGACCCGATTCACCTCGTACTCTTCTTAGGGTCCACAGCTCTATGGTGAGATCTGCTGACTTTATTCACAACATCTGGTCAAGATGAAGAAAGGTTGGAGGATGTTGTGGGGCATACCTTTGGTGGCTGAGCTGTTGAGTCAATGCATCGCATGGTGGAGGTCTCAAAAGGAACAGAAGCAAGCCTTTGTGAGCAATTCTTATGCAACTCATGCAACTCATTGGTGTACAACTCATCAGCATGCAACTCATCAGCATGTAGCTCACTCACTTACTCACTCATACTCTTTTTCTGAAATACCCATCTCCATGTTTTATTTAATTTCATTTTTTACGTAGTCCTCCCCTAAAAAACACCCACACCTGCATGCAACCTGCCTGCATACAACTCACCTGTATGCAACTCACTCACATGCAACTCACCCATATGCAACCCATCCACATGCAACCCATCTGCATGCAACCCATCCACACGCAACCTGTCTGCACACTTATCTCAGTCCCTCAGATCAGGGCTCGGTTCCATTGAAAAGGAGAGTTCAAAGTTACCCAAGTTCAACTATATCCAGCATCTAATCAAATAGAGAAATTTGAGAGCAAGATGTTCAGTCTGAGTAGTACCAGCATCATCATCAAGGCTTGGGGGTCTACATTCAAATCAGAGCCAATCATTCTCGACCAAGGGGTCCATTGGCCAGCAGGAGTAACCAACAATGAAGAGAACCATATCTTTATTAACAAACATGGAGAGGTGGTTGTGATGGTGGTAAGGAACCTCTACGGTGATAAGCTTTACTGCTACATTAATGAGATTTGTGAGGATTGTGTCAAATACTAGATGGCAGGAAAGAGGGGGCAAAAAAAGCAAAGAGGGGGGGTTTGGATGGGAATTGGGTATACCATAACACTGGCAATAGGTGGGTTCTGGAGTTCTGAAATCCCCCACACTCATCTCTCTTTTTTTTACTCCTCCCCAGATAAATTACACTCTTTGCTGACATGCTCTTTTTGATACAAATCCAGGGATACACAAGATTCTGTACCCCTACCAGAACTTTAGAAGTGCTGTCGAAGAGCAAACTGCATGCAACCATGACACAGCCTGTGTGGTGATAGTGGCTATAATCTGGGGTTCTTTGAGCAGATTGGTAGAGCATATGGCAGACCAGCTTGGTGGTGATCTCAGTGCAGCTGTATGTATATTCTTGGTGCAATTTAGCATGCCATATGAGGTGAGGAGCTCTGCTTTTTTGGGGTACTGCAGCCTGGGGGGTTTCTGTAGCCTGGAGGGTTTCTGCCCCCCTACATGCAAAAAGGACTAACCAGTTGTCATCCATTTTGGCAGGTTTCCAAGCCAAGGCTCCCGGGGCTGGACCAAGGGCAGGCATCCACCAGCACAGCCTGGCAGTATGAGGTCCTGGGCCAAGGGTTCACTCAACTATATGCTCACATCACATTAGGATATGTTGGGTGCAACCTTTCTCTGCCCACACACACAGACAACAATGTCACCCTGATAATGTTTTATGTCCTGAAAAGGAAGGGCCCAATCTGGGAGGATAGTGGCAGAGTCTGGTATGACCTCATCTAAGGTTTTGGGGTCCCGTTTGTGGCCAACATGGCCATTCTCTTCCAACCACATGACCACCATAGCACCATCGCCTTTGAGGAGAGCTCAGACACAACAGTTGTCGCACTCTCAATGGATGATAGGCTCATCAAGGCCTGAGACTGGCAGGTGGAGCAGTTTTTGTAAGGGTTAGGCAATCTTTCACAAGGGATAGGCAGTCTTTCGTGAGGGTTAGGCAGTCATTTTGTGTAGGTTGGACAGTCTTATGTGGGGGGTTGGGTCAGGCACCTCTTCTGTAGCACTAGCTTAGCCGTTATGCAGGGCCCTACCGGCCCCTTGGATCTGCTCTGCAGTACTACTAGTGCAGCACTGCGGTGCAGGGCCAGGGTGCCCATAGGACCCAAACTGGCAATGGGACCTGAATCTGTGATGGACTCCAACTGCCAGAAGCACCCTCTGACCACCAGAAGTACCCTCTGACTGCCAGAAGCACTCTCTGACTGCCAGAAGCACCCTCCAACTGCCAGAAGCACTCTCCAACTGCCAGAAGCACCCTCTGACTACTAGAAGCACCCTCCACCCTAGACTCCTTGGCAGCTTGGGGCTGTACCTATGCTGCTGGCAGAGGGCCACAAATTTTGCACACTCCCTCCACCTGCCCTGCCCATCCTAGACACTTGCGGCTCGGGGCTGCCCCTTGCTGCCAGTAGAGGGCTGTAAATTTTGTGCACTCCCTCTGCCAACCCTATGCCCACCAACCCCGCTGACCGACCCTGCCCACTGACCCAGGCGCTGACAGCTTGGAGCTGCCCCTTGCTGCTGGCAGAGGGCTGCAAGTTTTGCATGCTCCCTCCACCAACCCCCCCAACCAGGACACTTGCAGCTTGGGGCTGCCCCTTGCTGCCGGCAGAGGGCCACAAATTTTGCATGCTCCCTCTGCCGACCTGCCCACTGACCCAGACACTGACAGCTTGGGGCTGCCCCTTGCTGCTGGTGGAGGGCTGCAAATACTGTGCACTCCCTCCACTATCACCACCAACCCTGCCGACCACTGCCCACTTGGACCGCAAACTCCAGGCCGAGTCCTCAGGGTTTTTGGCCTTTTTTATTATTTTTGAAAGGTATTAAATATTCCACAAGGCCAACCAACTTATCTGTGAACTCCCAGGACCTGCCAAATTTAGCAGCCTGAGCCCCACCAAGACTTTAGACACATACATGCCCAGATTGTCTCAGTATTCAGTGCACACCTCTTGGGACAATGAGGTCCACCCCACCTGAGAATACCCGCTTGACAGGAGCGCTGGAGGCAGGAATCACCAGGTAGTTCCAAGCCATGCCACACAGGCTGGAGAAGTCTGTTTGACACAGCTGCATGCTCTGGTGGGTAGAGCGGTGGTTAGATTGGTGGGTTAAATTGGCCCAATGCCTACCTGACAATGCCCATCTAACAACCCACCTTCCACCAGTTGAGCACCTCCGTACTCTCCAGCAGGATCACATGGTCACTGGCAAGATAAATGGTAAGTTTATCTATTGATGGCAGCTCTTCCACTGACAGCCCCCTCTTCCTCTTTCTGCTGAAGTAAATGTGGGATAGGAGGGATCTCTCAGCATATTCGTCTGGACTTCAGCTGGAACCTTGCAGCAGTATGTAGTTTTTCCGGTATACTTCGATTACAGCCTACTTGGTTCTCTTAATGAAGTGCTGCTCCCAGCCCTGATCTTTATGGTATTGTAGCTTTAAGCATGGGTCCAGCACTGTTTGAAGAAGAGGAGAGAGTGAGCTTTTGTGGGGGTTTCTCTGTTTTGGAAGGGGCAATCATCACGAAATTGATTTGCAATCTCCCACAGATCTCCATCTCCAGCATCTCCATCTCCAGTGTCTCCAGGCATATCCATCTCCAACATCTCCATCTCCAGTGTCTCCATGCATATCCATCTCCAACATCTCCATCTCCAGTGTCGCCAATGTTATCCAGTAGTCTCCAGCCATCTCCAGCCATCTCCAGCATCCTACAATATAACGTACAGAAGTCAC
>RBNI01001006.1:0-25169 GCA_003990745.1 Jimgerdemannia flammicorona | reverse complement strand
CCCCCCCCCCTTCTTTCACCAGCTCGACCGCTACGCAGACCGCGAAGTCCCCTGGCACTTCGCCAACATCATCTCGACTTCCATCCGGCGCACGCTGATCGTGGGCGGCTTCGGCTCCCAGAAGCGCGGCCCCACCGGTGAGTTCCTTCCCCTGGGCTCGTATGACATGGAAAAGAAGAGCGTGTCTACTGATTCCGCGTCTCACGACGACGAGGAGAAGGCCCCCGAGAGCAACACCTCCGAGAACCTCCCTGACGCCTCCGGCGACTCCAACATCAGCATCGTCAAGGACAAGTACCCTTACTTCCACTACGACGTCGACGAGGCTGTCCGCGCCGCGAATCGTACTTAAAAGCCTGGGCGGCGTGGGTGCAATGGGGAGGGAAGGAGCTTTAAGTAAAAACAGGAAAATCACAAAACAGACTTTTTTGTTCCTTCAGTCCTCCGAAATGAGGAAAACGAACTAATTTTTTTTTAGCACAATTTATAAATACTATACATAACCGACTTGCGCTCTGGCATGGAATTCACAGTTGCTAGTTGTTTCTCAATTACCCCCCTTTAATGTTATAATTCTCTACTTAACGGCATGGTTTCTCACCGTGCTCGTCCTTACTGGCAAGAGGTTACGATGAGTGGTTGTCCCTGTTGGTTTTGTGGGTGGTGAAGAGTTTCAATCACCCTTGGAGAATCATTTCAATCAAAGGAAGTTGACATAATGGCTCATGCATAATTCGTATAACACGTGACAACCAAGCGCAAACTTTCGAACACGAACCCAATCCTTTCCGATATTGAAACTGTTGTGATCGATCCAGACTAATAATTTCTTTGTTGTTTAAACAAAAGGGAGTTTGTCTATTTAGTGTGGGCGAGGATGAGAGCTGGGGGAAAGTACGGCTGGGATTCTGCCGAGCGTGCGCGTGTGAAACCAGCGATCTCACCATGTTCGGGAACAGACGCGATGTGTGCTGCTGACTCCGTTCCCACCTGACTGCTGCACCCAAAAGACTTTCAGTCAGATACACATAAAGCCGGTCCAATGTCATTAATAGCTCAGATGGCGTTTCGCCAAGTGAGATGGTTTTTAACGTCCAGCCAAGAAATCCGAAGGGGGTGGATTGCTTGTCTTGGCAATTGGCAGTCACAATGACGCGGATGGAAATAATTTTGCCCTGCATCATGTCAAAACCCCACAGCCCTTTTGCGGAGGACACAAACAAATCCTTCCCTCTCCACTCCTCTCCTCTCCTGAACCAACCTACCCACCACATCCCGTTAACAATGTCATTCTGTAAGTCCATACCTCGCTAACCCGTCAATCGCCCCTTTTTAGTGTCTGCTAACCCTCCGCATTTCCCTTCCCTCCAGGGTCCACTCTCTCCAACATCACCGATACCGTCTCCAACATTGCCGGCTACTCGACGCCGACCTCCATCAAGACCTATGCCGAGACCGCCGAGGCCTCCAGCCTCTTTAGCGAGCTGACCCTCGTTGACTCCGAGTGGACCTTATCTGGGGGTTCCGCAACGGAGAACCAGGTCTTCTACATCACCACCAAGGCTGGCGGGTTCGCGTTCGTGCAGCTCATTCACTCGAATATTGGGCAAGTATTAAAACGAGACGGTTTGCGGCGGTTTGCGGGTGGTGATATATGTGGTTGCGTAGAAGGGTATGGGTTTGGCAAAAGGTATATGGAGATGGCGATAAGGGAGGTTCGACCAAATTGGCTCTCGTGAGGGGACTTTGCTTTGTATGGGATTGCCGCGAGGATAGAAGTGTAAAGTTGACGCGCGGAACTGAGTCATGAATCTCAATCTAAACTCTCCCTCCCTTCATGATCCACCCTCTTTCAGCATTTGGAGCCCCACCATCCAATTCACCTCGCGCATGTATGACCCCGCAACCAACACCAACACCTTCAAATCCGTCAACATGACCAACTTTACCCTCTCCGACGATCGCCGCTCCGTCAAGTCCGATAACATGGCCATCACGCTCGATCCCACGGGCACCAAGTACAAGGTCGTCCTGACGCACCCGGAACTCGTTGTGGCCATCGAGTTTGAGAGGGTGGACCGTGGCTTCAAAATCGGTGAGGGCAAAACCTACTTCGGCACCGAGTCCGGCGCGGGAACGTACGTGTCGCACAAGTTCTGGCCCAAGGCGCGGGCGACGGGCACATTTATTGTCGACAACAAGTCGTTCGAGGTGGAGGGTGACGGCATGTTTATCCATGCGCTTCAGGGCATGCAGCCGCACCTTATCGCCTCCAAGTGGAACTTCGTTGACTTCCAGGCTCCCGACGCCGCCCTTACCATGATGCAGTTCCAGACCACCAAGCAGTACGGCGCCGTCAATGTCAACCAGGGTTCCATCACCCTCGACGGCAAGCTCGTGTCCGTGTCGGTTGAGAATGGCGTTGAGCTGCTCGATTTGGTGGAGGACGAAGAGACCCAGTACCAGATCCCAAAGACCATCAAGTACACGTGGACGGGGAAGACGGTCGGCGAGGAAGTGCCCCAGGATGTGGAAGTCGTCATGTTCGTCAAAACGGAGACCCTGCTGGACAAAATCGATGTGCTCAACGAGGTGCCTTACTTCCTCAAGAAACTCGTCCAGACCTTCGTCGCTAAGCCCTACATCTATCAGTGGCTTGACAAGGCGACCGCCGAGGTCACCGTCGGGAACAAAGTTATCACGCTCGAGGGTAAATGCTTCCAAGAGCTAGTTTTCGTGTCGGAGATGTAGAAAAATATGAGAGCTTGTTTGGTTTTGTGGCGCTCGGGCAGGATGCGAAGGGGTTTTAGTTGTTTGGGCTGATTGTCGTGGGTGTGGACGAACGCCAAGGACATTAATATTATTTCTACCAGATTATTTCCGCTTCTTCTCCTCTTCCCATTTTTTCGTTTGTACGGGACACGATCAGAGGATCGAGTTCCTGTGGATGTAGTGCGATGCATCACATGCCTTCCCCTTGTTTTCCGCTATTACATAGACTTACCTCCGCTAACTACTTCGTATTCACTCGTGTTCGTACTCTAATCCGTGTTTCTTAATTTCGAATACCTGATATATCGGGACTTACATCATTCATTGGAGATTTGCAGTGAGGGGTGAATGATTGTGGGCAAAGCGTGCTCGTTACGGAGGGGTTATATGTTGCGAAAGGTGGGAGTTGGTTTGAATGGATCGTGGTGTGGCGAGGGAAAGGGGTATCAAATCGGAAACCGGCGTCCAATACAGTAGCCGTTTGAGGCTTCTAGTCGGACGATCAAAAACAAAATTATTCTCGAGATGGTTTACAATAAATGACAAACAGTGTAATGTCTATTTGTGTTATGGTTCCTCTCTCGTAGCCTTTGCACTGTAATAGTTGAAAAAATTAAAGTTGTCATCGTACTCACGGTTTCTAGCTGATTGATTTGGTTTCACTGTGAACAATGGTTGCCAGCAAGAAACTCGACGGTATGTTCATCCCACCCGCGCTTCAGTTCAAACATTTGCCGCAGCCCAATCTACAAGCGTTCTGGTCAGCTCCCACCTGTAGAAGATTAGATAAATGAGGCAAGGGCACGAAATAAAATTCTATATATAAATGACACGCGTGGGAATACCATTGTGAAACCGAGCCAAAGCATCTTACAAGTCATGATTCGCCCGCTCAACATAGACGTGAGTTGATGGTCACACTCAAAAAAAAAAAAAAAAAAAAAAAAAAAAAAGCCGTTGGTTAACCTTTCTTCGTGAAACACTCTCTTTCATGCACCTCTCGCCTAGCCTTTCCTTAGTGAGATTTGCTTTGAGGCAACAATATTGATGAAGACTATAAATGTCAGTTATGCAGATTTTTAAAGATTATATATATATATATAGTAAGATTACATTCTTAGTAAAGAGAACTTTAGAAATAAAAATTAATAGAAAATACTTTAAATAGTTTACCATTATGATAAAACTTATAATAATAAATACCTAGTTAATATAATATAAAAACAATTATATTATATTATTATACTAAAGTATATTCTTTTATAAAATAAATAATAATAATAATAAAGTTAGATTTTATTATTGTTATTATTATTATTATTTTTTTTTTTTAAAAAAAAAACTTCTCTTTAAACTTTACTATTAATATAAATAAACTCCCCCCTCTTTTATCTTTCTCTCTTTCTTTCTTCATTCTTTCTTTTTTCTTTCTTTTTTTATTTAAAGTTTTTTACTAAAAGCTCTTTACTAATTTTCTTTGCAATAATATTTTTGCTTGAATTCCTATTATTAAAATTTTACTATTACAATTTCTCTGCTGAAGATTCCTACTGCTAAAATTCTTACCACTATATTATTTAAAACAACATCCCTGAGTATTTGATAGGCGTTACGGGCGGGCATTCATGAATTGTATTTCCGTTCTGTACCATGCGTTGGTGGCACGTTTTCTTTGCTGTTGCGTCCATCTCTGTGGTCTGGCTGGGTCGTTGTCCTTGTCGACCAACATTTTCCCGACCTTCGTCCATGCATGGATTGCACGCGCGTTTTCTTCATGGTCTATTCCTTGGTGTAGGAAGACCTTCGTCCATGCATGGATTGCACACACGCTTTCTTCATGGTCTATTCCTTCGTTCCGGGTGACCTTTTCGACATCATGCATAGGGCGGCGGCTCTTCCTTCATCTGGTGTTTCGTTGACGTCGTCATCAGCTCCTAAACCGTTGATCGCGAGGCGAACGTGTTCCCAGCGTTGACGTTTTGGTTCTGAAGCGAGATTTCTTTCAGTCGTTAGTACCGATCCTTCCCTGCTGTCGCCTTGTTCGGGTTTATTTGGCTTGGTGGTTCCCAAGTGAGCAGCTTCTTGTGTTGGGCGCTCGTTTCTGACCACGGCGCCTTGTAGATCGGTTGCTTGGGGCCTAGTTTGTATGTGTGCGACTTCTGCTCGTTGTTCTTTCGCATTTCCGACTTTGAACATTTCCCTCATGCACCCGAGGCATCTTCCCTGGTTTGCTGCGACTATCCCGACGCAGATCAAATGGACTTGATGTTCGCAGGTGAACTTCACCCTTAGGTCGTAAATCTTTATTTCTCCTCGGCATCCGCCGCAGATAGGTTCTTCTACGCATCATCTAGTGGCCTAGCGCGAACCGTTTGCCATATTTGGGTGTTGGTGGTGTTTGTCTTGATCTTGTTGTCTCTGGTTATTAGGATATCTCCCCCGTTATTGGACATTCGGATGTAGTCTTGTATTTTTTGGAGCGCGAACTTGATGTTTACGGGAAGTAGTCCGTAGTGGGCGGTCTCCGTTCCGCTCCCTGAGGAACTCCTGGTTCCTCCAAGGCTTCCCTCAAACTCATTAGGGATGCGAGTGTGTCGGTTATGGAGGCTGTTAGTGATGACATTATCTTGATCTGATCATCACGAAAAAATAATTCAGTTCTAAGTGTGTTCATCAGAGATCCATGCATTCTAGTGCATGTTCATGATAGTATGTCATAAACTCAAATATATTTTACAGACAGGAATATATATATGTAGATTCAATATATATATATATATATATATATGTAGATTCAAACATTTGCTACAGATACAAACTTGTTTCATTAATAATGGATATGAACTCTTTAATATGAGCATGAACTGATATTCCACAGATATGAACTCTTTAATGTGAGCATGAACTTATATTTCATAGACATAAATAGCTTTTAAATAATGGACAAATGCAAGGTTGAATTTCTAAAAAAGACTATTTTATATCTTTTTTTTTTGTTTACAAATACTCTCACAAACATTTCCCTCTGCAGACACTTCTCTTCTATAAATACTTTCTTCTTTTGCAAACAGTTCCTCCTACTATATATTCTGCTTATCTCTCTCTTAAATCAGATCATTCTTATTCAATAAAAGGGGAACATCAGAGATGTCAATCATCTTGTCATCTTCATCTGAGTTAATATCTTTGTATAGATTATGAACTTTTTTTTTAATCTTAAGTGAATCAATATAGTTACAAACCTTATTAATTATCTCAAGTTATTTCATATATATTTTCTTGTACTCTCTTTCATTAAAAGTTCTTAGTAAGATATCAGACTAGGTAATATAATTTAGCTGTAATTATATAAAGAGATAAATATACATATGTCAAATAAGTATATACTAGTAAATATAAATCTATGAACTTAAAAATATACTTACAAATATATAAATAATAGTAACTGTATAATGGTTAATATATTTACCTTTTTGAAACATATTTACAAACTGAGGTTTCTATTTAAATAATATAAAATAGAGTAGTTATTTTATATTATTGCTATAAAATGGCTTATTGAGCTCACTCTTATTATTTTTCAGATAAATAAAATTATTCCAGACTTACAAATATTATATCACTTGTTGGCAAGTATAAGTAAGATCTTTTGAAGCTATAAATCTTAACTAGTTTATAGTGAGGGACAAAAGTGATCAAATGTTATTTTATTATTATTATTTCATTTTATTATAGCTTAAATATGAGTTCTATTAAATTTATATTATAACCAATAATTTAGTAACTCTAGAGCTTCCAAAAAATATTAGTTTTAATTTATTTTATTAATTTTAAATAAAAGTTTATGACATTTAAAGTAAGATTACTGATTTGATCACTTTTGTCCCCTATCTTTGTTTGGACTATCTTCAGGCAGTTGTTTTAGATATAATTATCCTATTACTATGGAATTTTTCTCTATTATTCCTATCAATATACTCTATCAATTCCAACCTTCAAAATATTTTAAAAACAATGAGAAGGCTTCCTGTTGACATTTGTAATTGTATAATCAATACACTATATTCTGATATATCTATACATAAGGTTTCTAAGGAGACAGGTGTTAGTTATGGATGTGTGATACAAATAAGGAAAGAGGATTATACCAACATTACTATTGAACTAAAAAACAGCCACTCATGTATACTTACCACTTGTGACTCATCATGGATAGTTTACTAAATCACCTCTGGCAAGGCTGAAACTGCCTCCAAGGTTGCCAAACTGATGGAAGAAGTTGGGAAAACTGTCAATGCTAATACCATACATAGAATGCTAAAAAAAGCAGGTATGAAAACCATCATCAAGCAAAAAAAAATGAGATTGCTCACATGCCATAAGAAGGCTCAGTATGAATTTACCCAAAAATACAAGAATTGGACAGTTGACAATTAGAAACATATCATTTTCTCAGACAAGACCAAGATCAACTGCTTTGGCTCTGATGGATACCTATGGGTGTGGAATAAATCCAGACCTGATGCACCACTTGAAGATTGCCACATAACTGGTACTATTAAATTCAGAGGTAGTTCAGTGATGATTTAGAGCTATATGTTATTTGCTGGTGTCAGATATACATACAAAATAGATAGTAGAATGGATGGCAAACTCTACAAAAGTATCCTTAATAACAAATTGAAGAAATCCATCAAATATTTTAAGATGTAGCTGAAAAAAATTTTATTCTAGCAAGATAACAATTCAAAGCATATGTCTGGTTTGATGCAGAAATGGTTCAAAAGCCATTCGATCTGCTTGTTAGACTGGCCAGTGTAATTGTCTGACCTGAATCCTATAGAATATCTGTAGTGGTATATTAAAAGGAGGCTCAATGTATATGAGAAAGTACCAAAGAGAATGCAGGTGCTTTGGGAGCAAGTGGAAGATGAGTGGAATGAGGTTTCTAATAATGTTTGTACTGGATTGGTAGAGAGCATACCAAGATGTATTGCAGCAGTATTCAAAGCTAAGAGTGGTTATGTAAAATATTAAAGTTATCAATAAAATGGATATGATAATACATCAGAGACAAAAGTGATCAAATCAGTAATCTCACTTTAAATACCATAAACTTTTATTTATAATTAATAAAATAAATTAAAACTAATATTTTTTAGAAGCTCTAGAGTTACTATATTATTGGTTATAATATGAATTTAATAGAACTAATATTTAAGCTATAATAAAATAAAATAATAATAATAATAAGATAATATTTGATCACTTTTGTCTCTTACTGTATATTGAAGAAGATTTGATTAAACTTTTTGTCAAAGACTTTGCAAATGTAGGAATGATAGACTATAATTTGATAGTATAGCTATTTTTTTAATAAAAATAAAATGGTTGAGTTTGTGAACTGTCAAATAAATATATAAATAGAATATAAATAAAATACTTACTATAGTATAAATTGAACTATTACTGTCTAGCCTTTAAGCTCATATCTTATAATAATATCTGTTTTTAGATTACTGTTATACTTTGGAAAAGGTCTTTAAGAAAAAGATATTAAAGAAATATTTCTATTACAAGCTTCCAGATCACTTCATTAATCTTATATTTCTAGCAGAGATCACTAATACCTATAGATTTGCTAAATTATGATATGAAAATTCAATTCATATTTACAAATAAGCTATAATATATATAAACTATAATTTATGAACTCATTTTTAAAAACAACTTACTTATTTCTTTTTTTGCTTTACTTAACCATCTATTCTATATATCTGACCAAACAAGTCTTCATATTATTGTTCTGAGGTACTTCATTATTTAGAAGCATCTTATTATCTAGAAGTATCTTATATATTTACAACAAAGACATATATTGTCTTCTTGAGTACTTTCTTGTACTATATTGCTAATAGTATTGCAAACTGGGTTTTATTTATAGACTTGTCTGTCTTGATAGTGATATTGACTCTTTCTTAAAGTAGAGTAACTTCATTCTTGTATCAATCAATATTTAGATTGTATTTGGTAAGTTAGGGTTTTTCTAAGATCAGATTATAATCTTCTAGTAGTATAACTTCAAAATCTACTTATTCCTAATATTTCTGAATTTTGATGAGTAGTTTAGCTGTAATTGACTCAATAGGATATAGTATATCATCCATAGTAACTACACCATCATTTTTAGATACTGGTTTGATAAAGATCTTGAGGTTTTTAATGAGGTTCTGGTTGATGAAGTTTTCTGTAGCTCTGCTGTCTATGAGTACTTAAGCTTTTTTTTCTTTAACTAGTCTTTTGAAAATGAGTATGGCTTGAGCTCAGTTTTTAGTAAGACTTGCAACTTGATCAGTACTACTAAAATCTTTCTGATCTCACTTAGTTTTGAATAGTTCTTGGACTTCTGTAATCTTAGATTAACTGGCTTTTTCTAGAATCATTTGTATAACTCAGTCTCCTTTCTTAACTATATAGTTTTGATTCTTCTAATTAATAAGTAAGACTTGAACTTGTCCTCAATAGTCTGAGTTAATAATACTAGTATTAATATCTAAATAATATTTGATACCAAGTCTTGATTATAGTACAATTCTAATATAATATCCTTTAGAATATTAGACTACAATTCTAGTAGACACTAGAGTTTGATCTTTGACTAAAATAGTAACTTACTCAACAGAGTGTAGATTAAGACCAATAGCTCCTTCTAATTAATATTAAAAAATCTGGGCTTTTGGATGAAGCTTCTTAATCTTGAGTTCAGATTGTCTGATAGTGGAATTGGTAAATATATCTTTGGACAATATAGTAACTGGTCTTAAGAATTTACTGGTCTTCTTAGAATATTTGATTATAATGTATCCTATTTAGCAATAGAAGAAACAAGCTTTAAATTTCTTTAGACAAACTTTTTCTTTTGGGGTAAGCTTGGTATTTTTCTTATTCATAGTATCTAAGTCTATTGGTACTGGGCTAACTACTTTGGATTAGTTCTTGTAATAGTTCTTGAAGTAATTCTTCTTATAGTACTCTAGTTTAAAGTAGTTACTAAAAGTGATAACATCAAACCTATCAATAATTCTCATAACTTCATTCTCAATATTGACTTGTGTATTTCCTTTCAGGCCTCAGATATAGTAGTCTATCTTTTCATTCTCAGCTATTACTGGTAGTTTAAGTAGAATTGATAGGAATTGTATATTGTAACTTTGTACAGACTTGAGTTATTTGATATTTACTAGCTTATCTTAGACTAGCTTGATAGTATTAGTAGACTTGAACTGCCTTCTTGAAAGATATCTAATTTTGGATTCTTGTATCTAAATAGATAGTAATAGCTATAATATAATTATACTATCAAATAGCTATATTTTCTCAGAGAAGTATGGCAGAAAATTGGACTTGTATATCTTCTTCTATTCTTATGAGTTCAAAGTATTAATCTAACTAGAAGGTCCATATATCTGTGGTCAATCCTCTTTAGTGATCATCAAAGATATCTGGCTTGAGTAGCTTAAAGCTGACTAATATAGTAGTAGGATGTGATATAGCTATAGTTTTTGTTTTTTGATATTCTACTTGTACTTAGAGTAGTTGGATCTAATAGTCCATAGAGATAATCATTTTCTCTAGATTGACTTATAGTTCTGTATTATCTACTTCTTCTATAACAGAGAGATCTGGACAGTAGGCTAGTTCTCTATAATTTATTTTGGACTTATATAACTAGTTATAACTGGTTTTTAAATTTATATAAGATTTCTTAATAAGGTAAGATATAACTACCTACTGCTCCTAAGTATAATAGTTCTAGTTTCTTTAAGAGGAAATATGTAAGTATACAATCTTTAAGCTACTAAAGTTACATATTACCCTCTGAATAAATGTAGAAATCACATATAAGATTATAAAGCTAAGTCAAACTGAAGTCATAGAGCACAAAGCTGAGTCAACTCAAAGTCATAGAATATAAGATTTATACAAACAGAACTTTACCAATTAGGGCCAAATATATATATACTGAGCACTCAGATATATCAAAATAGAGAACCACAATAAACTAAACAAATAACTACAACTCTTGAATATATATATAATTATGACTACCAAGATCTATAACTATATCTATACTGACATTTGGAATATCATTGTCAACTGAGCTACATCTCTCCCACCCCTCATGAATATCCATAGTCTGATACCTCTCTACTTCATGGAAGCCCTATGAAATGCCCTGAATATACTCAGTAAAGTTTACTAAATTAGATAAATCTCAAGCTACAACTAGATTGGTCACTTTCTAGAAGATATGGTCAAACATCACTATGATATAGATATTACTCAGATATCTTAACACTAGAAACTCATCACCTATAAATACTGAGAACTCTTTTATAAGTACAGTACCTTTATTCTCTACCTTTGAGTTATTACTGCTAAAATGATTGCCACTCTGTCTTATGGCCAAATTGATGATATGATATAAGAACTCAACTATAAGTACATTGAGTATATTCAAACTACAGACAGAACCTTCCTATACCCTGATAACTACATCCTGCAAATGCTCCAAGTTAGATATACTATGAAGAATATCTACAATATAATCTAGTTTAATAATGATAAAGCAGAAGATATAATCCCTCTGATACTGATATAATCTCTAGTCAAGGATCTCTACCAGCCCTAATCACTCTGCTAACTTTGCTGATAAACTTATAATAGTTCATAACTACCTATAAGATCTATTGGAATAATGACCACTGGCATAAGTACTAACCTATATTTATACCCAACTACTTCAACTACAATAAAGAGACTAGAGAATATAATCTATACCTCTAGATAACCCTTGAGATTGAATCAACAACTTCACTATCTGAGTATGAGTGATATAAAGAATAGTCACTAGCTTACTACAACCCAGCAACACATAGTACCATAATTTATAAAAGATATACAGATAGCAAATCTGATGAAAGTAAAGATAATATACCCCTTTTCTACTCACTAACTCCATACTCAGTATATGAGACAGATGATACTATCCTGTGGGATAGTGATATGATTCCAATATATTATTATCTGAGTGAACAGAGAGAATTAATCTAAGAATCACTCTTCTTAGATGACTACTTCATCAGAGATGATATCATCAATGATGATATTATTGAAGACTATCTAGATAGTATCTCAATTTATAAATAGCTTAGCAGTCATTAGTATAGTTAAATTAGCCTTGTATGATATAACTATATACTGACTCAGCAGTCAGACAATCTCTTGATATATCAGTTCACACTTATACTATGTGACTATATTCTGACTCAGTAAGATACTAAGTACTACATCCATAATTAGTATAGTCCAGATAGCCCCCTATTAGTATAAATACTCTCTCAGAAACTTAGACTTAAATATTCTGAACATATAACAACTCTTGAACACTTCTCTACAATATCTCTTTATATAACTACTCCTAATATAATAATATCATAAATAGTGAATAAACCTATTTAATAATCCACAAACTACTCTTAAGTAAATTTGTACCCCATTAGGTCCCACTCCTAACCATATCATGAAATTTCCTAATTGGGTATTGTCTGTAGTGATATACCAATTCAACTAAGCTGGCCTTAGTTTCTTGAACTTTCTGAAATATGGAAAATCCTGAACATCTAGAACTAGTTTAAAAAAAAAAAAAAAACTTTGGTTGAGATATCAATCTGATCTTGAAATTAATATTTCATATGAAATTGATCTTGACCTAAAGAAAACAGTCTTCCAGAATATCCAGAACTTCTAGAAACCCCTTCCAGAACTATATAATGATACTTTTATAAGTAACTCTCTTACAACTTAGTAGTAGTAGTTTATAATCCAATTCTACTTCAAGATGCTTTCTTATTCTGCTATAAACTCTTATGAGAATTTCTACAAGTTGGTATAAAGCCCAACCTCTGAACTGGAATTTATTCTGAACTATCTGACAATCTGGAGAGAATTGAACCTGATATACAAGGACAATTTAATCTCTACACCTATAATAAGTGAGATAGACTTCATCTACAAAAAGAAGTACTCTAATTAAATCAGCAGATAGGTGAAACTCTATATATGTACCAAACTTCTTACTCTACACCCCATAAGTCAAGATGAAGAAGATCTTATAGAAGCCTTCTTTACTCTTCTCAATAAGAGTTTTATCAGCTCTATAAATCTGAGCAATCTAGAACAACCAGCAGCTATCTTTTTAGTCTTAGTTCCTCATGAGGCCTGAGCCTCCATAGCCAAGTAGCTCAACTCTACTGACTTTCACTATACTAGGACCAAAACTGTTTTATACTACCACTTCTAGAATTATAAAGTCTACCATATTCTTAAGAAAGAAGCAAGAGAAACTCTTTATCAACTATCTGACCCTAAACCAGAAGTAGGCCCAGCTATCTGAAACTAAAACCAATACTGAATCAGATCAAACTCTTGATTTAAGCCTATCTAAAATCCAATATACAACTGATACTATCTACTTTGACACTAAGTAAACCTAACTACATGGGGGCCAAAGTAAAGAAAAGGAGGAGTATCTCAGTGAATTTGATCTTAGATATATTACTAAAAGAGATACACACCTCTCAGGACAAAACATATCTATACAGTAATAGATAGTTATCTATCAAGCTCTTACTCCAGACCTACAACAGTTACTCTAGTAACTTACATAGACTCAAAGAACACCATTATACTCTGCATCAGTATCTCAAGTTATATCAGTAATACTACTATCAGTAGTCCAACCACCTCTAGTAAACAATATAATAAACTAATAGATTCTAGACCTTATAACCCAAGTAGCCATAATGGCAGCAACCATTACTACTCTAGCTAAACAGATCTGATCAACAAAAAGTCTAAGTCTACCTACCTTCAATGATACTATACAGAAAGTCTAAAGCTTTATTAGTGTAGTCAATACCAATTTTGAAGCCAACCAATAGACTAATAAATGAGTTACTGACTCCTTCTGACAAACAATCAAGACTATACTCTGAAACAACTCTTTGCTATGACTATAGCCTATGTCCATCAAGTTATTATATTCTTCTGAGGACCTGCTGAAGAATAGTAGTAAACTCTCTCTGAAAAACCCCTCACATGAGACATCTGACTTACAGTTATTGTCCAAAATACAGTATATAATACTCCAGGATATATATAGAGACTACTCTGTGGCCCCTGAACTCAAACAACTCATGATTGCCCAATACTGTAGCAAAACTCTAATTGCCAAATCCTGAGTTAAACTCCACACTCTCAAATTTAATATATATGATAAGAAGGAATTCAAAATCTTCTATATAAAACTTGAGTCACTTCTGAACACTATTGGTCTAGAATATATTATCAATGATGAAGCATGAAATAGTATAAGAGCAGACCATTTATTTGATATACTATCTGAATAGCTTATAAGAAAGATCTAAGAACAAGAATGTCTAATTGGTTGTGATCACCAATAATAGTACCTGGTAAGAATCAAGACTATGGTCAAGTAAATCCTAACAGCTGGACCAATTCTGTCTTAAAGACAATTTAACAATAAAGAAAAAACTTGGACTAAGAAAGAAGAATCCAAATATGAAGCATCTTGAGTTCTCTCTACATCCATCTCTTGGACACTCTAAAATTCTGAACCCACCTAGTCAAGTATATTTAAGAAACTCACTAAAGAAGAAAGAAATGAACTCTGAAGAAGTGGAGTATACTTCTATTGCCAAAAGACAGGACACATGGCCAGTACCTACCCTAACTGAAAAACCTAAATAGTAACATGAGCAACTATTACTACTCTGCACTACCTCAACAATCTGACTATCAAAATACTAGACTTCATCAAGTTAAGGCAAACTGCCAAGACCCCAACCAAAGTAAGTCAAAAAGCAGCTAGATATGATCTATATGTAGCTAAAGAAGCTACTATTTCTAATCAAGAAGTCAAGCAAGTCTATACAGAGATTAGTATTTAAATTTCTGAAAGATATGTATATTGAAAGAATATACTGTCACAGCAGCCTAGTATTAAAAGGACTCTCAGTAGAAGAAGAAATCATTGATGAAGATTACATAGAAAAAATAATTATTCTTATTTGAAACCATAGTTGGATACTCTTCAAGATCTCTATTGATTTCTGTATTACTCAGATCCTATTTAAGAAAATTGAATCAACTTTAACAGTCAAGAAAGTCCCTGAACTACTACCCACCATCTAAGGATCCAAAGGCTTTAGCTTATCAAACAAGGCTCCAGCCCAATCCATCATGAATAAGGAAGAATAATTCTATAAGAAAATTGAAGATAGATTTATACTAAGTGGCTGATGCCCCCATAGTATTGAAATTTACTCTTCTCAAATGATCAATGATTACTTCTCTTGTACCAATGAACTGGTTTAAAGGAGAACCAATAGAAAGAAAGCTCTTATAATCAAAATCACCACTATTGGATCAGACAAACTGCTTACACTCCAAGCTTTTGTCAACCAAGTACCTGTCAAGATTATGATAGACAGTAGTGCCTCAGGCAACTTTATCAACAAATAAATAGTCAACAGACTCAAGGTCCTGACCTCTCCAGTACAACAGACTCAAGCAGTTGCTACAGCTAATAAAACCTCCTATGTCATTAGTAAGAAAGTCCACAATCTACTCTTCTGAATTAGTAACTATTGAGTATATGTTATACTCCAGATTGTACTCCTTCCTGACAATAAAATCATCCTTGAGACTCCATGGTTAAAATAAAAGAACCCCATAATTGATTGGGTAAACCATTCTCTGACTATTAAGAAAGGATGCCACAATTTCAAACTGTAAGGTAAAAAAGACTCACTCAGTTCTAGTGACCCTGGACTAAAGATCACTCACATCAACAAGCTATAGCTCAAGAAATTGGCCAAGAAATACTCTCTCTTTGCTATCTCCATCTGACCATCCAAAGGAGAACCTGAGAATCTCAAAGAAGACTATTCCAAAGTTGACAGCCATATCAGACCCTTACTCTAGAAATTCTGAGATATATTCTCAAAGAAACTTCTGAAAGACCTATCACCTAAATGAGCAGTAGACTATACTATCAAGACTATTCCAGATGCCAAGCCAGCCTTCAAGTCAATCTACTACATATCTTTAAGAGAAATTGATATACTTAAGAAAGAGATTAATGAACTTCTAGAATAAGAATTCATTAGACCTAGTATATTACTCTATAGTATATTAGTCCTCTTTGTTGTCAAGAAAGAAAGAGATCTATAAATATATATTGATTACTATGACCTCAATAAACAGACTATTAAGAACTGTTACCCACTACTCCAAATTGATAAAATATTCAATAGACTTACCAATCCACAATTCATGAGCTCTTTTGACTTGCAAAATAGTTATTGACAAATTGCTATAAAAGAAGAAGACATCTATAAGATAGTCTTCTAAACTTGCTATGGACATTTTGAGTTCTTGATTATATCTTTTGGCTTAACTAATATTCCTGCAACCTTCCAGATACTGATGAATACCATCCTACACCTATACCTAAATAAATTTGTTATTGTCTATATTGACAACATCCTAGTATTCAGCAAAACCCTGGAGGAATATCTTGAACATCTTGAACATCTTGAACTAGTATTACTGAAACTCTAAGAAAACTGACTCTTTATGAAACTTAGCAAATGTGAATTTCTCCTAAAGGAAATTCAATTTCTGGGATACATTGTTACTCTCAATAGAATCAAGGTGGACTCTAGAAAAATCTCTGCAATTAAGAAATGGCTCAGATTTAAGAAGTTAAAGGACCTCCAGTCATTCTTAAGACTAGCAAACTATTACTGATGATTTGTTGCCAACTTTGTCAAGATTGCTACTACCCTTATCCAAATGAACAAGTATAATAAGAAAGTAGAATAGCCCTAGACTACAAAATAAGAAAAAGACTTCAACAATCTTATAAATTAGAGACCTGAATAAGATATAGCCTTTCAAGCTCTAAAGGATATCTTGATAACTACTCCAGTACTTTAAGTGGCAAATTCTGCCCTACTATATAAAGTTACTACTGATGCCTCCAACCTAGCTCTTGGAGTAGTACTCATGTAAGAAGGATACTTTGTGGCCTATCATTCTCATAAGTTCAATGATGCCAAAATCAACTATATAATCTACAAGAAGGAAATATTAGCTATCATAGATACTCTGATCAAATAGTAACTCTAACTTAAAGAAGTACACTTTACTGTTTTAACAGACTACAAATCATTAGTCAATATCAAGATCCAGACTACTCTTTCCCAAAAGCAAGCCAGATAGATGAAAGTCCTCACTAACTTTGACTATGAAATCCAGTATTGCCCTAGAAAGAAGAATATTATTGCTAATATAATTTCTAGACTACTAATTAAAGAGGTTATCTAAACCCTCATCTTAGTTACCAACTCTATTATAGAATAAATTATTATAGTATGTATCAATGACAAAGAAGCTCAAGTACTCTGAGAAATCCTGAGCAGTAATAATATTAACAAGTACACCCAGTATCATTAATACTAACTGAAGAACAATGCTATCTACTACAAGAACAGATTGTATATTCCTAACAATTATGATGCTCCTATAGCTAGATATTTAGGATTTGACAAATGCTATAAAGTTATTTTCTGAAACTTCTATTAGTCCTATATGGCAGATCAGCTAAAGACTTATATTACTTTTTGTGATGCCTACCAATATAACAAGTCCTCAATACTAGCAAAACCTGGCCTACTCTACTCCATCCCAGTACTATTCACTAATTGAGAATAAATCTCTATAGACTTCATTGTACAACTATCTCAAACTAAGAATGAGAAAGATGTAATTATTGTCTTCATAGACTATCTTAGCAAATAAGCCCACTTTATACCTATTACTATAATAGCAACAGTACTTGAAATCACTATACTCTTATTTGACAATATCTTCTACTATTATAATCTTTTTAAGATCATTATTAGTGACTGAGATCTGAAATTTACTAGCTACTTTTGGAAAGCTCTCCATATTTACTTTGGAATAAAACTTATACTATTTACTATTTTTTATTCTGAAACTGATGGTCAAACTGAAAGAATGAACTGAACTCTAGAACAAATGCTAAGAAACTATGTTTCCTATAGGTAAGATGATTGATATAAATATCTTACTATAGTTGAGTTTACCTATAACAACAGTAAGCAAACCTCTCTTAGAATAATTTCATTCTTTATCAATACTGGACAAAACCCAAACACCTTCCTGATACTTATTCAAACCACTGATGAACTCTCCACTGTCAAAGCTATTAAATAATTCTTACTCTAAATATACAATTTAAGTCAGATTACAATTGAGAATTTATTCTAAGCTCAAGAACAACAGTTACAATATGTCAACCAGCACCAATGAGAAGAAACTTTTGATATTAGAAAAAAGGTTCTACTAGATATCTGAGGATATTGAGTTAATAACCTCAAGTACAGACTATCTATAAAGCTGAACAGTAAATTTATTAGACTATTTGAAGTTATTATACAAGTCTCTTCAACTTTCTACAAATTGATACTACTAGATATCATTAAGATTCACTTGGTCTTTATTTTTATTTTATTTTTTATTTTTTTGTTTTATGGACTTAGAGTTCCATAGATTTTTATTAGAAGAGAATCTAGACTATATAGATCAAAACCCTCCCCTACTATCCATTAAGTACTGCTCTCCATTAAACTTAGGCTAGCTATTGTCCAGCAGCTTAACTATACCAGACACAGCAGGGCCTATAATAGCCTATATCTCATTTTGTATACCACGCTCTCTCTATTACTGAGGAGAACTCAGCCATATACCAATAACTGAAAGCATATATCCAAAACCCCAATGTATGTACAAGGCCACACCTGAGCCAAATAGAATAGTCTCTACCACCTCAAGGAGAATAACAGATAAAGAAAAAACCCTCATCAAAGTATATTATAGTGGATAGGGCCTAGTTCTCTCAGATGAGATGAGTAAAGGACTTATATATAAGGTGGAAGGAGACCCCCAATACTCCACTACTCAAGCCTGCAAGCCTTGATCATGTTACTATATCAGCTTCTAGTTCTAGTTGAGTGAAGTCAAGATATCTGAAATAGGTAGCCTCAGGCCCCCTGACTCTCCTCAACAACCAGGACTCAACTCTATGAATTGCCAAAAGAAGCTATGAGTGATACCTATCATCTAACTACTCTGTATCAATCAAAAGGCCCCACTGAAGTAGTACTCACCCCAGCCCTAATGACTGCTCTCAGCCTGACACCCTACTGGTTCACTATTATCACTCTTTCTCTTATCTGTGATAGCCATCTCCCCTTCCATCCTGACATCACTCAAAAAACAGTCACCTATATCAGAACTACACTCACCAGGAAGCTTGTCAAAGCCAGAGGGCCCCACTATAGGTACTGAGGATCTATAGGTAATCTATACTGGGTACTTGATGCCCAAGGTCAGCCAACTCTCTATATAACCTATGATATACCTTATTGGCAATAGCAAAAAGAAGAAATGCTGTATCAATATGAGTATATCTCAGATATAGCCAAAGATACCAGAAACTATGAAAAAATAGAGAAGGCACTGATCTGATACTGATAAAGGGGCAACTTATCACTATTACCTCTCTCTCACTGCCTTGCAACAGGTACAGCAAACCAACCTAAGGTAGAGGAGATATTAGAAGTAGAAAGTAAACTCAGAAGGTTATCTACCAAACTATTGTGACTGGTAAGATAGTAGAGAAAGGGGCTGTGATTCACTTGGTCTTCAATGTCCAATATCTTAAGTAATATAATGAAAATGATAATAAGCTATTTCTGAACCAAACCATAAAACCACCTGCACCTATCATTATTAATAACTAAGAAGAATATAAAGTTGAACAAATTCTCAATAAATGTGATTACAAGAACCATCCAGAATACCTTGTCAAATAGAAATGTTATCCAATCTATGATGTGATATAGGAACCCAAGGCCAACCTCTAGAATGCCACTAATCTAGTTTAAGAATATGATTCTTTGAATAACTGAAACCTGAATACTCCAGCACCTATCAGTTTATACTATATATTACTCTTCTTGAATATTAAGTATCCTTATAATTATCATGAATCAAATCAAAAACTCAGCAAGATAAGATAAAAAAATACTGACTCTTTAGAAAAATAGCAAAACTGAAAGCCAGCCTATTCTCCCTATATCACTGGTGGAAAATGAGGCATAGATATTTAAGAAAATTCCTTAGAGAAAATTCTCTAGTAGTGAATGATATCAAAATCACTTCTAGTATATAGTATTGAATATATGACCCTTTAATATATAAATCTAATATACATATTAGACAACTGTATTATAAGTATGCTACTTTTTGAGAAAAATAGATATTATCAGATTTTTGACTATCCAAATAGTGTAATAACACTAGACCCAAATTAGAAGACCTTGATAAGAACATTGAAAGCTAAGAAGAGGAGAGTTGTAAGTACACAATCTTCAAGCCACTGAAGTTGCACATTATCCTCTGAACAAATGTGGAAATCACATATAAGATTATGAAGCTGAGTCAAACCAAAATTATAGAGTATAAAGCTGAGTTAACTTGAAGTCATAAAATACAAGATTTATACAAATAGAACCTTACTAATCAGGACTGAATACATATATCAAGTATTCAGATATATCAAAACAGAGAACCACAACAAACTAAATAAATAACTACAACTCTTGAACATATATACAACTATAACTACTAAGATTTATAACTATATCTGTACTGATATTTGGAATGCTATTATTGACCAAGCTACACCTCCTCTACCCCTCATGAATATCCATAGCCTGGCATCTCTCTACTTTATAGAAGCCTGATGAAATACTCTGAATATACTCAGTAAAGCTCACCAAATCAGATAAATCTCAAGCTACTATCAGATTGACTGCCTTTTAGAAGATATGATCAAACATCATTATAATATAGATATTATCCAGATATCTCAACATCAGAAACTCATTGCTCACAAATACTGAGAACTCTTTTATAAGTATAGCACCTTTATTCTCTGCCTCTGAGTTACTACTGCTGAAATAGTTACTACTCTGTCTTATGGTCAAATTGATGATATAGTATAAGAACTCAACTACAAGTATATTGAGTATATTTAAAATACAGACAGAACTTTCCCATACCTCAATAACTACATCTTACAAATACTCTAAGTTAGATATACCATAAAGGATATCTATAATATAATTTAGTTTAATAATGATGAAGCAGAAGATAATGATCTCTCTGATACTAATATAATCTCTAGCCAAGGATCTCTGCTAGCTCTGATCACTCTGCCAACTTTGCTAATAAACTTATAACAGTTTATAACTATTTATGAGACCTATTAGAATAATGACCACTAGTATAAGTACTAACCTATATTCATACCTGACTACTTTAACTATAATGAAGAGACCAGAGAATATAATCTGTACCTCTAGACAACTCTTAATTGAACCAACAACTCTACTACCTAAGTATGAGTAATATGAAGAATAGTCACCAGCTTACTACAATCCAGCAATTAGTGCTCTGAACGAGTCCATCCGGATCAACTCGGATTGGATTCGAATCCCATCCGGATGGATTCGAATCAACCATTGTTTTGATTTCCAAATTGGACAATTAAATGTTTACATCAATAACTCGATGAATAATTATCCAAATTTGATGATCTTGGTGTCATTTGAAAGCCCTTAATAAGGCCTTTCTAATGATATCAAGAACATTAAAATTGAATTATGTGTTGCCGAGATATTAAGGAAAACGTTCTATTTGACGAAATTTCCAAAATCGGCAAATCGAAGAATTTCCAAAATCAGCGATTCAAACGGTTTCCTTCATAACTCAGCAACGCATGATCGGATTTCAATGTTCTTGATATAATTAGATAGGCCTTATTAAGGGCTTTCAAATGACACCAAGATCATCAAATTTGGATGATTATTCATTGAGTTATTGATGTAAACATTTAATTATCTAATTTGGAAATCAAAACAATGGTTGATTCAAATCCATCTGGATGGAATTTGAATCCCATCTGAGTTGATCTGGATGGGATTCAATCTGAATCAATCCGAATCCAATCCAGATTAAATTGACTTGTTAGGAGCACTACCAGCAATATATAGTATTATAATCTATAGAAGGTATACAGATAGTAAATCTAATGAAAGTGAAGATAATATATCCCTTCTCTACCCACCAACTCCATACTCAGCATATGAGACAGATGATACTATCCTGTGAGATGGTGATATAATTCTAATATATTATTACCTGTAAGAGGGTTGCTTTTTAGGGTAACTATTACATAGTTCTGGAAGGGTTTTCTAGAAGTTCTGGATACTCTGAAAGACTGTTTTCTTATGGTCAAGATCAATTTCATATAGAGTACATCCTCTATACTTATTGATTTCAAGATCAGGTTGATGTCTCAACCAAAGTCCTTTTTCAGACTAGTTCTGGATGTTCAGAATTTTCCGTATTTCAAGAAGTTTAAGAAACTAAAACCAGCTTAGTTGAATTGGCATATCGCTGCAGACAATACCCAATTAGGAAATTTCGTGATGGGGTTAGGAGTGGGACCTAATGGGGAGCAGATTTACTTAAGAGTGGTTTGGGGGTTATTAAATAGGTTTATTCACTATTTATGATATTGCTATACTAGGAGTAGTTGTATGAAGAGATATTGTGGAGAAGTATTCAGGAGTATTCACTCCTTTCTCCGCTACCTTACCAGTCACAAGATTTGGTAGGCAACCTTCTGAGTCCTCTTTCTCCTATTATTACCCCCTCTACCTTAGGTTGGTTTGCTGTGCCTGTATGGGTATAGTGGGAGGAGGGCAATGGTAATGAGTTGCCCCTTTATTGGTGTCAGATCAGTGTCTTCTCCACTTTTTCACAGTTTCTGATACCTTTGGCTACATCTGGAGTACATTTATTTTGGTGTGGCACCTTCTTCCTTTTGCCATCATCAATAAGGTAGTGTTTCGGTATATCATGGATTACATAGAGAGTCAGCCAACCTTGGGCATCAAGTGCTCAGTGTAGGTTACCTACAGGTCCTCAGTGCCTGTAGTAGGGCCCTCTGGCTTTGGTGAGCTTCCTGGTGAGTACGGTTCTGACATAGGTGACTGTTTTTTGGGTATTGTCGGGATGGGAGGGGAGATGGCCATCACAAATAGGAGGATGGGTGATAATGGTGAACCAGTGGGGTGTCAGGCTGGGGGTGGTCATCGGGGCTGGGGCAGATAATATTTTGATGGGGCCTTTCGATTGGCTGGTGGGGGGTGGGGTGGTGCAGGGGCTGGCGTCCTGGCTATACCCAACTGGAACTGGGAGCTGATATGGCAATGTGATTGAGGCCCGCAGGCTTGAGAAGTGGGACCTTCTTCATTTGGCAGTACCCAACTAGAACCAGGAGCTGACACAACAATGTAATCGAGATCCGTAGGCTCAGGGAGTGGAAGTGGGGTCTTTTTAAGCCCTAGCCTATGTGTAAGTCCTTTGAGGAAGGTACTGCATATAAGTCCTTTACTCACCCACTTTGAATCTACTTTGCTCTTTGTTGGTTAGTTGGGGGTTTTTTTCTTTGCCTCAGGCTTTCTTTTGGGATTCAGGGAGCTATTCTTTATTCAGTCCCGGCACTGCTAGATCTGATGCATAGGTGTGCTCTCACATGTAAATGATGATCTAGCCCTGATAAGCAGATAAGTCTAGTCTATATCATGGGGGTCGATATAGCTGGTGTTCGACAGGCATAGCTGGAGTACAGACACCTTTCACCAGTAATATTCAGGTGACACAAGACTCAAGCAATACTTTCAACAATGTTTTTGATAAAAGGTGACTAGCAATATGGCAAGCAATGACCATACAGGTGTACGTACTAGATCGGGTAGATCTAGGGCCTTTGACTGGCAGCAGGTGGGAAGGGGTTATGGCCTGGAGATGGGGGCCTTCAGAGGACCAAAGAATGGAGAAGGCTCTAATGGGGGACTGGTGTCCAGTGGCAATGGGGGAAGATCTGGTCTCCCAAGCTTTGCAGACAAGGTTAAGGAGAGTGGGTGGCCAGCGAGTACTAGGGCTGGTGATGTAGAGGGGAAGGGCAAGGTAAGCCTTGGGAGGGGAGGCAGTACTCCAGCTAGGAGTGCAGGTGTAGGGACTGGTGGTGCTGTAGCTGGGGGTGTGACTGTTGATGGAAGTGTGATGGGGAATTAGGAAAAAAAAAGAGATGTGATGGCTGATGGCCAGGTGGGGCAGGGGTTCCTGATGCAGAAGGGGGACCTGGTGGATGGTGTAATGGGGCTGGTAGTGACCCCATTACTCAAGAAGTCAATCTTGGAGTTTGCGGTGACCTTGTGCTTCTGGGACTTAGCAGTGATGGCGAGGATGGTTCTGGGACTTGTTTTGAAGCAGGTGGCTGGGGCAGCTTCGGTGAAGTTCTTGAAGGGTCTGGAGGGGGTCGACACGCTCCTTTCTCCACTACCTTACCGGTCACAAGGTTTGGTAGGCGACCTTCCGAGTCCCCTTTCCCCTATTATTACCCCCTCTACCTCGGGTTGGTTTGCTGTGCCTGCATGGGCATGGTGGGAGGAGGGCAATGGTGTTGAGTTGCCCCTTTATCGGTGTCTGATCAGTGTCTTCTTCACTTTTTCGCGGTTTCTGGTGCCTCTGGCTGCGTCTGGGGTGTACCCGTTTTGGTGCGGCGCTTTCTTCCTTTTGCCGTCGTCAACAAGGTGTCGTCTCTGGTGTGTCATGGGCTACGTAGGGTGTCAGCCGACCTTGGGCGTCAAGTGCCAGTGTAGGTTACCTGCAGGTTATTCGGTGCCTGTGGTGGGGCCCTCTGAGCTTTGGCGAGCTTCCCGGCGAGCGTGGCGCTGGCGTAGGTGACTGCTTTTCGGGTGGAGTCGGGATGGGAGGGGAGATGGCCGTCACAGATAGGAGGAAGGGCGATAACGGTGGACCAGTAGGGTGCCAGGCTGGGGGCGGTCGTCGGGGCTGGGGCAGGTGCTGCTTCGGTGGGGCCTTTTGATTGGTGCGGCGCGGTTAGGTGGTAGGTGACACTCTCGGCTTCTTTTGGCGGGTAGCAGGGTGAGGCCCCAGTCGTCAGGGGGGGTCGGGGGGCCCGAGGCTACCCATTTCAGGCATCTTGGCTGCACTCAACTGGAACCGGGAGCTGACACGGCAACGTGATCGAGGCCCGCAGGCTTGAGTAGTGGGGTATTGGGGGT